>LUCM01009516.1:43972-192366 GCA_008360955.1 Fasciolopsis buskii
GCACTGCTGATGATTCCTAACAAGGATGAAACAGCTGTACAGTGCTTCCATGGTTTCTTTATTGTGAGTTGAGCGATGATATCACATGGTGAATTATTTCATGAAAACATTCAATCTCCTACTACTGAAATGTATACAGAATTCAGGTCAGACTGACAAGAAAGGTTCAAGGAAAACTCACGGGCAAGGACTGTGATCCCCCACGAGCCCAACAGTAGGAATGAAATCAGTTCTTGGTCCTAGCTCGAGGACAAGGGCGAAAGTGTTTTTATTTTCGTATCATGTTCAGAGGCTAGCGGAGGTGTCGCTCGAAATCGAGATCATGGAAGAGACATTGAACCCAAGAGTGAAGATGAATAGCCAATAAGCTGAAGCCTGAATCGACCTATATAAGTATTTTGCTAGTGAATAATAAATGAAAATAGTACGGACCATCCAGTTGCGAACTGGCTGCTCTTGGTTGATTAAACGGACGAGACAGAATTGGGACGACCGATCGAAACTACTAGGGTTATTGGCTCCGGCTTTTGATTTCAAAATAATTTTCTTCTGCACACTAAATCCAAATATGAGTTTTTCATTTTGAGTGGTGAACTTTGCATCACTATGATCAGCTACCCTGAGTTTGCTGTTGCACGCAGTTGAATTTGTTGTTGCAATAATGACATCCTCGGGTATCCGTTACTGTAACCTATTATATATGCCCTGTATCTAGTTTGCTTATTTTAACCGTGAATTATCAATGAAGTAAAAACAGTTACGAGACGTTTGCAACGTCAATGTATTCTTACCGCGAAGTGGTTAGATTATGAACAAGGGAGGAGTTTTAAGTAGAAATTGGGATCAGGAGGTGTCCTTAGACGAGGTACTGTAGTTCTGCGATCGTACCTCTTCATTTTTGCATCTGTTGACCCTGAAAGACGGTCGTGGTTGACGGTACCTAGCAGCGACACATGTAATTCACACATCACGAATTACAACGACGGAGTTCGATAGTGAAATCCACACGCTAATACCACGCCCAGAACTATAGACCCAGGGCGATAAAACCAACAACCTGTAGGTTTCTGATGATCCCGCAGAACTAACAACAGCCGGGTGGACCTCAAGTCTAACTTCTCAAGTATCTGAAATCTGCAGCCCGGGGTTTTGAGAAACCCAATACTATAATGGCTCAAGATGCACTTACACGGTACCGTTGAGGCAGGAGACAAAACAGTGCGTCAGAATAATGAAATTTTCCAGGGATCACATCAAATATCATACAGATCAATTGAAAATAACGTCGAAAAGATTGGGAAAGAAATACTAGTGATAATAGGTCAGCAGCGAAATTCGACTTGACCTTGTCTGTACTTTCAAACACTTGGTCGATTCTCTCCGTCAACATTATCAACATCGAACTCGTGTTCCTGTTTTATTTGAAAAAAGTATATATATATATATCAGAGCATCTTTATAACACGGACTTACTTTGATCTGACAGTTTTCGCTAAGCGACGTTTTGTCGATCATTTTGATGGCAACCTAAAGAGTGCAAAGTGGATAGAAGAACAAAACTGTGTCAGTTATTTGATTTGAATGGTTCACAGTTAAAATGTTTTCAGTTGTCAAACAAGCGAGGTGTCATGATGCTTATGGATAAACTATATTTCGCATTCAAAGTTTTGCAAGCATGAAGCTTGAATTTCATCAAGTAAAAGTTGTCTGTTATATGTATATATATATATATATATATAAAGAGGACTCAGTCCAGCTGACAAAGAATGATTAATGAATCACAGTTATGGTTCTTCTGTGGACCCTTCAACCAACAGCATCCAAACCAGACCCTAATGTTGCAAACTAGATTCTGGTGAAACGCCAATTCTGATTGTACGGGTATCATGGTGTTTGACCAACAGAGTATCGGGTACGCACACCTGACGAGCGGCAATGGCCACGAAACCGGTCGTGTGCTTCCGGGAGAATTGCATTCACTCATGCAAATACTACTGAAAACGCACATGCATATGTGCATACTGACCAATGGTGGAATAATAAGAATTATTATGATATTAGTTCGAAAGGTCTGACACGGATCACGGAAATTACCACATCGTTAATCAATATTTCACAATAAAAATACGGGGAATATTAATAAAACTGTATCAAGCCCTGGAGTCGGTGCAGTACTTTTAAAGTTCAGAGACGGAGCAGAAGGAATTTCTGAAGATATTTGCTGCGACCATTACACAGACACTTATGCTTGGGACAGGTTTGACGTTGAGTGGGATTCTTGCTGCTTCGAGCAAAAGATTGCTTTCGCAGAACCAATGATTATAACAAAAAGATCAAATTTCCATATCAGGTATTTTGACAGAAAAAGTATCTTGGACAATTATTACGAATACGATGACCTTCAAACCTGTCCTACTTCACAATTCATCGCAATTCATATCCGCTCGTTTTTAGTAAACTTGTATTTGGACAGACTTTTAATTGCAGTAAGGTTGTAGTTTATTTTACCTCGTCCTACTGTGACAAACAAAAAAACGTAATCAAAACACGCAGTTTATTTGTCAGGGCATGTATCAAAAAAGGGCAGTCAAATTCTCCAATTGTTTACCCAAGAAAAAGTACCAAAAGAAAATTTAAACGTAAAAAATCGGAGTCACATATCGGAAAAATGATCTTGCATAAAATGGGTCGGATACGAAGGTCTTTTGTTTAAAAAAATACTTCCCATTTGGACAATTAAAAATAGCCCGATTTGCAGGATAGGTTGTTTCATGGTACGAAAGAAGACTACTGGCAGCCATGGCGAAGGGTCTGAAATTCTTTCTTCATCAAACGCTCCAGATACAAAAAAAAATATAAGAGATCTAACCGGAAAAACTATTAATAGAAAAACTGATAATACTCTGCCTAATTTTGAAATGTCTGAAAAATGTCCATTGGCCCATCAAGAACACAAAACAGGCGAACATAAACTTCCGTTGAGACGTACATTTAGTTTGCAATTTCCTGTTCCATCAATAGAAAGATGGCGTGGCTACGAGATACCCTTGGTGTGACCTTCTCAATGCTTTCTTCAAGGCAATGGTTAATATAAATTAGGTAAAAGAAACCATTGAAAGCCTGGATGTTTACCATCGCTTTGTTGATGACACATTCTGTGTCACGAACTCAAACCGTAATGTGGAGGCTGTATGAAAGCAGTTCAGTGCTACTAACCGCTCCTTACAATTTACAGCGGCAATGGGAATGTATAACCAGATCCCATTCCTAGATGCGTCACTGACTAGAAAAGTGGACGGATGCATTCGACATCCTGTGCACAGAGAGAAGACTTGGATCGGTCAGTACATCAACTTTCACAACTTTGTACCCGCAAGACAGAAGAGGAATCTGAAAATCTTTTCACCAGAGACCCAACAAAATGAGTATTACCAATGTTCACCCAAGCAACAACTATCCGGAACAGTTTCTTAAGATTAATAGGAATGATTGAAAAGGTGGAAAACCTGAAATATTCACGGCTAAATTAATTTTTCTTTCAAAGATGATTGTTTGTAATACATCCTAACTAGATGTCCCACGGCAGCCATAAGATCCCTTTCTAAGGTTGCAAAATCGCGTTGTTCATTCAAATTCTCACTCTTGTTAAACAAAAGCGATAAGAAAAAATTACCTATGCTGAACGTTTCTATGATCGTATATTCATTCAAATGTATCTGTGGCGCATTCTGTGTCGACCGAACGGCCTGACAATTATTCATTTGTATGAAAGAAAACCACCGGTGCTGATCTTATCAGGGGGGGCTCAGGCACGATATCTAGCACAGTATTGGGGCACCATTCATCATTCACCACGTAGGTTTCAACCACTGCCACCTGATCAGCCAAACTCATCAGACTAAGCACACTTGGGATTCCTGTGGTTCAAAGGTTTGACCTCGAACCTCCTTGAGTTACGACTCACACATACTGCGGACTGAATTAATACACACAGACGCGCACACAGCGATACTGATGGTCATAAGATGGACCGATTGACACTCGTGACCTCATCACCCTATCTAATTTCTCGCTCAGATGGCATTATGGCTGACCCCACTTCACTCCACACTACTCCATATTATCATGGGCACGTACCCACACAGACGCACAATCACAAAAAAACATGAAATCACCATTCAACTCACCGTAGAGAAACCATGGAAGAACTGCACAGCTGTTTCATTCTTGTTAGGAATCATCAGCAGTGCATATCCACCGCGCCCGAACTGGGATGCGAACCCGGGACGAACAATTCTGAATCGAACGCCTTCGCCATTACGTCACCGGACAGGTTCTGAACGGTTTGTTGAACTTCACCACATAATGTTGCATCTATTCGTTACTGTCCGCTAGCTCACAGCGGTGGATATGCACTGCTGATGATTCTTAACAAGGATGAAACAGCTGTACAGTGCACCCATGGTTACTTTATGGTAAGTTGAGCGATGGTACCACATGGTGAATTATTTCATGAAATCGCCGTTATTATCTTCTATCCCCGGGCCTCATGTCCTAAGAATTGTAATGGCAAGCTTATAAATCTCAAAAACAATTGTTCGCCTTATCTGTGTTCTCAGTTCCACAATGCCAAAGTCTTCTTATTTGAATTGACTGCACCCATAGTTACTTTGCGGTTATTGAGGCTAGGATACCACGTAAGAGAATTAATTCTAGTAAGTTATTCTTTAGCAACGGAAGAGGAGTCATGTGAATAAGCAGGCAGAGGAAGACTGAACGGACATTTTAAAAACATTTTGGTAATCGTACAGACCGGACAATTAATTACGGGTAGTTTGTAGAATTGATCTCACTGTTTACCTGATTACTATTCGGTCTACGCTTCGAGTGATCCGGACAACCTTACACTTAGGTGGCACTAGACTCTTCGGGGCTGTCGGGGGCTGCTGCATGTCACTGACAACGATATCCGAGCAAACTCAAAGCTGTAATTCTGTTTAGCCGAGACAATAGGTGGTGGTGCAGATATCGGGTTCCAACCCTGCGAGCGACGGTGGATATGCACCACTAATGGGCTCTAGTAGGAAGGAAACTGGAGTTCGATACATTACGAGCGTGTGATTAACTGGGTGACCTTAAATCTTCTATTTTTTGTCATTTACTTTCGTTAATAATGAAATAACAATGCACATCATTTTCAGGAAGGGGGCCGCAGCCAACAAAGGGCTGCCGAGTGGGGAAGTTGATCGTCGGTGGGAGGATTCGAACCCGCGACCCTCACGTCCAAACGTCCCGACCTTGACCACGTGACCACAGCCGGCCTGGGATCTGCGCATAAAATGCGTCATCCGATGAACAGACAGCCGATCAGTAAGGTATGCGGGAGTTACAATGCAAACCAGCTTGAACAGTAAACCCCTAAATGTGAGAAAAATGCCGATACCACTTTCTCAGCGAGTTCCTACACAGGGGCAGTTTTGGTTTCTCTGAGACTGGTCGAATATTCCAGTGAATTTAGTGATCTGGTACATTTAGGGTAGAAGCAAAGTTAAACACTTGCTTCTGAAAGCTCACCAATAGGGAACAGAATCCAGAAACTTGGAAAGCTGCCGTCAGATGTCTCGCATTAGACAGAATGCTTATACCATCCATTTTGCATATCACTGTGCGGTCCTTCTTGTGAAAGGCAGATGAGATAGCTCATTTGGCTTCCCAGAATGAATTTTAATATGCTGGGGTCGTTCGCTTACAGGATGGTTGCTTGCTTGTTGAAATCGACGTGACTAAAGTTCTTGAGGAAAAATATATATATATATAGCCGAATTAACAGAGGTAGACTTTTGGATTTCATTATTCACAAAACACTCGTATCTTTGATAGGGTTTTAAACAGTGTGCTATGAAACCTTAACCATTGTCTTCGCACCCACCAATGTCCAGGGGTTCTCATTTTTCAACTAGTTCCATATTCAAGCTCCTCGCTTTTCCTACCTGCGTGTATAGGAGTAGTATTAGTCTCAACGACGTCCAATATTGTGGTGTTTTGTAACCCAGTTTGGGAATTTTCAACGTTTTGCGAACGTTGAGTTTGGTTGTCGGAGCTTAGTATCTAGTTCGTGTGTGTTGGTTTGCGACACACTGACGTCTCCAGAGTTCTGTTGTTCTTTCTTCTTACTAATACGTCCAGAAAAGGAAGTTGCTTGTCATTTCCCATCTCCATGATGAACTGGGTCCCGTCGAAAATTTTGTTGCTGCCGTAGCAACCATCCTAAAGTTCACAAAATATTGTGCGTGCGAAAACTGTTCAACAGAGCAAAAACATTGTAACACAATTGAACTACAAAAAGTGAAAGGGAACTACCTTTCCATGGAACTGCTACCCAAGAAACGGTATAAGAAAAATCGTAAATGCGAAGAATAAGTAGGCAAAAGAACGAAGATAGTGCTCCCCTACATCAAAAATTTAACTGAAATGAATGCACCATTACTCGAACCACAAGTCATCACTGTCGTCCATAAACCCACTAAAACTATGAGAAGATTCTAAAGAAAAACTCGAAGCGGACGAGAGACGAAATGTTATGTGCAAGGTCAAATATCAGAACTGCGGCGAATGCTACGTCGGGCAAACCGGAAGAAAACTTACTACAAGGATGCATCGACACACACCTCCCACAAGAAGATACAATCCTTTTTCATGAATATACATTCCCGAAGATCACGAAGGACATATATTCAATCTGGACACGGTTTACGATGTGCAACAAACAAACACAAGATATCCAAGAAAGTTTCTAGAAGCTTGACTCTCTTCGACAATTTCCGTCAACAGGCACGTTGAAATACACCAAATATAAAATCTATTAAGGTACAGGATCTAAATGGATTGGACGATTTTACGTTTTCGGAGCTTTAAACAAGCGGAACCATTTCAAGATAGCAGGATCTGACACCATTTCCAGTTAGAAAGCGTCTCATAACTACATTACTAGAATTAGTAATATTATTAAGAGGATTAGCAACATTACTAGTTCAGGAGCGAAACCGTAGCAACCTGCAGGGCGGAATCACTCTGGGGTCAAGGTCAAATCTGGGGCAACCTCACTATAAATGGTACCGAACAACGAGATCATTGCCTACGCACTGACGATGTCACCTCGGTTGGTGGTGAAACGTTTGCGGTATACCACCAACCTAATGGCTCGCGAAAATTTGAAAACTAGCAGTAGTATTTATTATTCATCAACCTGAACTGGAAACGTTCTAGTGCAGATGACACGGTCTGAAAACACATCCGACGAGAAATTTGATCTAATCATTGACATTCCCTCCCCTACATACCACTCACCCATTACTAACTAGTTCCTTTGAGAGACATCCTGTTTTTGTTTTATCGCCTCAATTTGGTTGTCTCGTTGACACAATCTGAGCGTGGGTTTACTGTTGGTCGACTTTGTTTGACGCTCTTTGTCGTTGACGTAATTTGTTGTCCGAACTCGGAAAGGAAATCTGTAGAGTTTTGGTTATTGTATAATAGCTAATTTGTTCCAAATAGTATCGTAGCAGTTTGGATCTTCCTTTGTTTTGATTTGTGTTAATTCGGTTGCTAAGCTTTGCTCAAACGTTTCGTTGCAGAAGCTGATGCACGTCTTTCGTATCATCCAAAATACGACCATTAAAATTATGATCAATATTTTGATTGCTAAGCTGACGATATGCGTGGTAATTTTCATTCTCAAAAAAACAGGTATTTCATCCTCATATGAACAATGACAACTGACATACAAAAGTTGAAATATCACAAAATATAATGAAAATGGGAAAACTCTAAAAGTCAGTTTACATGTAGGATAAAAACAAGCCCATCTAAAGAGGGATAGAATTTTTCATTCACAACCGGGAGACAAAAATTTCGAGATTCTGACAACTGAGTTTCCCACACCTTAGAACAGTTAATCGCCACATCGTGCTTCATGAGGTAGAATAATTGTGGCGGCCATGCACGCGCCTTACGTGTTACTCATCAAGAAAAGATGAGAATTCAGCTGAAGGAAGTACCAAACTAATCCGATTCGGACATCTTCCATTCAGATGAAAAGTGCGCAGTTGTTGCATTCTTCCCAGACTCGATCTGAGCGTCAGGGGAACGGACTAAGTAAGTTAGCTTCTTCTCTATCCGATTTTAACAAAATCCGAGAAGAAACCTCTTTAGCTAAAGTCTACTTAGTTGCATTCCAGCCGCATGGATGTCAATCAAACTACTCGCAGCTCCCGTGACATCAGAACAATGGCGAAAAAACGAAAGCAGTGTGAGAAGAAGAATTCATCATATCTGACAACTCTTGCACACTGCTCCACATCTTCATGGTCTATCCGTCGTCGTCCATGTCTGATTTGTGGCCTATCGTACTACTCGATCGCCCAATGCAAAGTAGACCTGTTTATCTGGAGTGCAACTTTTGTCTTTGTACAAACCAGTGCCATCAGTAAAGCAAAATGTTGTTCTATACGAGCCGAGGACAAGCTGGTCGGTTCATGCACCCCTTCTGGTGAACTTTACAAGGGCGGCGAGGCGCTACAGAGGACAATAGCTTTGCTTAGAAAGTGGATCACACTCGCAATGCCATCAACGAACTTGTGGTCTTGTTGAGGGAGAATGCCTGACAGGCGACCACCCGTCGCGGCTTTACACGGCCGCCTATCCAACGAGCTTGAACCCCCCTATGTATGGCTAATCCTCAATATTTGTCGCCTTTCTCTTATTTGTGAAGCAGAGACACCAGGCTTAAATTCCAGGAGACAATGATCATTTGACATGTCGCGACCAATGGAACAAATTTATATTTGGTAATGAGAACAGGGCAATTCTGAACTATTTGGATTAGTAAGCACGACTACAACATGGATTACGGGACGAACAATGAATGAGTGCGGATCAAAAAGTCAAGAAATCTAGTCAATTTTGCTTTGTCAAGTAGCCTTATTCTACTCCTTTCATGATCAGATTGGGACTGTGAACTATAGAGGCTGAACCCTTGTTAACTGATTGAGAGATAATCCTGTTAGCCGTTCTTAATTTCCATCGGGCGTTTATCTTCTTTATAGGAAAACATATTTAAATTTTTCGGCGTAGACAAACGGTTGATAGAACCGAAAATTCATACCCATTACCCTCCTCGATAAATCTAACGCATACACATTGTGCAGACAACTGTTTCCGGTTGTATTAGGAAAGTTTTATTAAAAGTTTGTGTAATATGCACCTCAAATCTGAAAGGACTGTATGCACCAGAAACCTGGGAATTCGCAAACAGGAAGACGTACAAAATGCAGATAAGCTGACTGAAACGTATAAGCCACTGGAAAATGACTGATTTTTCAAGGTGACGTCCCATTGTAAAGGTACGAACCGATCTAAATATGACACACGCATCAATGGATTCCTATTCTCAACAGCTCAAAATCCATTTCCAGACGAAAATAAATTTTAGATTTCATTATTCAATTACCCTGGGCGTTTGTTATGACATGCACAGGTGTGTAGGCCTCTCAGGCTGATAACTCGACTGGAAGTCAGCAGATTCTTGTACAGCAAACTAAACAGCCTATCTCTTGATAAAAGATGATCTACTTTTTCAAGCTTGTGCAGTAGTGTCTAGTTTATCCAATTGATGAAGAATGCGAAGAACCAATAAAGGCATAAGCTTATGTTACAACAATATTTCCTCTTCTGGATCAATGGGCTAAGTGCAAAATTCTTCTTGGTCGGTAGAGTTCTATGCAGCAGAGAAGAGAACTGTATCCCACAGACATGAATTCTAATACGCGTACTCTGCACACCAATGAGTTTATAAAAATACACTCGTCTAATCCATGGAAAAACCTTTAGGAATAGTTGCCGGGGAAGCCAATCTCTGCGGGATTTGGAAGAAAATCGTAGGCTTGGCTTCACTAATGCTTATTTTATCATTCGCAGTTAAGAGCTGTGGATTATAATCCAACCAAAAGCAAGATGAACAGACTGAAATATGCCTTGTGGACAAGTTAAGCTTCCCCAATCACGGTGTGCATGTGAACCGCTGGGTCCAAGCCTGATGGACAAATTGATGCGAGCACGTAAGGACTAATGCAGGCGAAAATTCTTGACCTCCATAGTGATCACGATAAGACCGATGGCTATCAAGCTGCAACTTCAGATAGTTTTCATTACCTGTTCTTTGAAAATCCATTCACTGTTCTGTGAGACATCAAATTATCAACATGGGATATCTAATGAGCATCGACGTCATATCCAAAATGCCATTGGAAACCACGGAAGCGCTGCACATCTGTTTCATCCTTTTTAGGATTTCTCATCCGTGCATATCCATCGCGCCGGAACTGGGAGGTGAACGTGAGACGAACGATTGTGAGTTAAACGCCTCAACAAGAATTCTATCTGGTCTAGTTCTCGAAGGTCTGAACATCAGCGCTTCATGGTATGGCGCCTTCATCTGTCACTGGACATTGCAAGCCACAGACCAGTGGGTACCAGATGAACGTCTCCAAGATGATAATATTCTTTGCAGTAGGTGACGTGACTACATTCTTCCCTGCAGAGGTTTGCTACTGGACCTTTTTCAGTCAATTTTCATCCAATATTATCTATTCCTCATCCGAATCAAGTGAGAAATTTCATTTTGGTGTGTGATTGAGGTAATTATCATGTGACTCCACCACCTAGACTTGTCCACTCAAAAACGATTTCTCACTACGGGTGGAAAGAATCGCAAAGCCCAAATGCCCGAGGAACTCTATTATTTGTTGTCAAAACAATGCAACTATACTGGCAACCGAGCGAAAGATTACAAACCACTTATGACTACTTATTAGTGGAGCTGACTGCAGGACCTTTTTTATGAGTGGATTTATGATTGAATATATTAGAACAATATATGCTTCTAATGTCTTTCTGGCGACAGTAGGGAATTTTCACGAACCTTGATTATTATTTGCGACAACGGTCGAGGTAGCTTCATCACATTAATAACCATATTTGGACTCGAAATATCTTACTCCCAAAAACAGTAAAACATTTTCTATCAAACATTTCTTTAGCAAGCTAATAATAGCTCCAATCACGTATGAGTAAACCCGAAAACCTTGAACGTCAAACTTTTGATGAATGAAGGTGAGGACATTTGCTCAGAAGTCGCAATAGAAATTCATGTTGAAACTGTTTATTAGGAGCAGTCAATCTGTTAAACAAATCCTCAAAATATTCAGAGGATTAATTACCGATTTGCTCTAGATCTTCAGGATGGCCTGTTGGATTCAATGGACTAAAATGTGAGAATGAGTTTGCTCACACCGGCAAAGTTTTCTGTAGCTCCTGTCTAACGCTTTTAGTCGATCAACGAACTATTGCAGGATTATGGTGGGAACGTCGAATGACCTATGAGAAGGGGAAAATGTAATCCTGTTTTCGGTCTTTCTCGTGGATCGGTTTTTGTTTTGCTTACAATGGCTCAGGCATGTGCTATGCATGTTTATCGTCTACTTTGCCGAGCTCCTAAGATGCATGTTGCGTGAGATCAGAGAAAGCCACACTGTGGCCGAGTTATAACTCGGTGCAGGATTGTATAGTGACTCTAGTCTCCCTGAGTTTGATTCAAAAGACGAGAATCGGGGTCGTTTGTAGAAACTGAGAGATTTGTCTCATAACAGAAATAAGTGTAGCGAATACTATGTGGCCTGCCTTTTGACCTGCTGTGCTTCAAGAACAAAACACGAAAAACAATCACAAACAGACATAAAGTTTTATTACTAAAACAAAAACAGTTTTTCCCCGTTGTCTGCCCACCGTCTACCACAAAGCTATGTAAATTGAAACTTTTCGTTGTTGTTCTGCTGTCCTTGCACTTTTTATATATATATATATATATATATAACCTTATATATCTACCAAGTTTCACCAAAATCTAATTTGTAGCATCAGGAGAGTGTATGGAAGCTCTTCACCGACGAGTTCACCGAAGAATCACAACACATTCGTTGATAACTGCTGGTCAGTTGGGCGGAGCCAACCTTCGAAACGATGGCAGATGGCGGCCAGAATAGGTTGGCTCAGCCCAAATGACAAGGGACTATCAACGAATCATATTTTGATTCTTCTGTGAACTCTTCATTGAAAAGATTCCAAAGTGCACTCCAGAGAATGCGAATTAGATTCTGTTGAAACGTACCAGTTCGGAATGCACAAGCATAGGACTGTATGAGTACCGGGTAGGCATAATTGACGAACGTCAATAACCGCAAAACCGGTCGTGTACTTCCGGGGAAATTTAGTTTACTCATTCAGATAAGACTCACAAAAACTATCACAGCATGTCATAACGAAGGTTATAACTTACTGTACGCCTTCTGATCCCCTCAACAGGCAACCTTAGTGGCAGTTATGTTCATCTGTTAATAAAATATTTAGTCCTAGTGTACCCGGCTGCGTGAGAAAACGGGAAGACCATTCTAATCAAGATTCTGGTCTCCATGAGCAATTGTTCTTTAAATGCTATTTCTTCAAGAGCGGCTCTTTTCTAAAAGTATCATGTGTAACCCCTTCGTGAGCTTGGAACATGCTTGCAAGATTACATACTCGTACTCCAAACAACAGCATCACGAAATGACTGAAAACTAGCATCACAATTAACCCCTATACTAAAGCTATCGAAATCTACTCGAACGGGAAGTCTCAAGAATGTGTGAAGTCGGCTGGATGGGGAAAATGAAAAAGGTTATGGAAATGACATTGAACAAAATTCACTCAAAAGTCAAATCAGTCCGAACCGATCTACGCCTTCTCTAGTCATCAGCTGCCGCCGAAAGAAAAGGCGCTATTGTTGAAAGAGTTAACATTCAATCACCTAGAGCCAAACATATCAAATTCCTCGCTTTAGTTTTGTCCAGCCAGTTGAGGAGATATATCAAAATATACGAATAAAAATCAGCCAGTAATTAGCACACCCTAGACGAAAGTGTCACATTTCTAACCAAGAAATAAGGACTACAAACCTCTCCAAAAGTACCGAGAAATAGTCATCCTTCCGGCAGACAACGGTAGTGCACTGACAGTACTGGACAGCAACAAAGACCAAGAGAAGACGGAAATATTACTCGCTGACAGTGTAGCCTACAAGCTAATGGCAGGAAATCCAGTAAGAGAACTTCGGGCTAGAATTAACGAAAAGTTAAACTCTTTAAAAGGAAGCAGGAAAGCAGATAGAAAAGACAGAACAAACTTCCTAAAGTTCGCAAGACGGAGGTGTCGCTTAGACTCAATGTTGCATCAACAACTAGCCAACTATCTTGTTAGCAAACGATACAAGGAGTTTTGGCACTTTCTTGGATTTTATCAACAATGTCAAGCTAGAAACAAAGAAACCTATGGTCCCTTTTGACGTCACGTTGTTGTTCAGAAATATTTCCGGCCAGATGAAACTGTACAACATCCGTCGTATTGCGAAAAACCAAATCTAACTTGCCAGACAGAATAGCGATGTCTACAGAAGATATAATGAGTTTGGTGGAGTTGTGTGGAATCATATCTACATGTTGATGCAGCGGTATACAAGCAAATACAAAGAACCCTCATGGGATCGCCACTGTGCAGATTGTGAGGCGACGTAACCAGGAATAGTTCAGCGACAGGAGTGTTCGAAAAACTGTCCACCTATGTGAATCTGGTGCGTCGACGGCAAGGCTGTGCTGGAAAGAGCAGAAATGGACTAATTCCACCAAAATTTATATATGTTAGTGCCCAGCGTAACACTCACCAAAGAGGAGAATACCTTGACGCCACCGTTCCTCGGGCTATTTTCTTACAATACAAAGAAAAAGAAACGCCGGAACAACGGTCTACAGAAAGTCAGCAAACACTGATCTGATACTTTGTTCCGAAAGCAAACATCCGACCTGCCACCTATAGAACTGTGCAAGTACCCTGTTCTACCGGAATGACACGTAAGCATGGCAACAAGAACAGTCTAGGGTGTCCAAGTTTTCACGGCTAATAGATATCCAAAATCTTCCATCAACGCTCGAATTCGCAGATAAAAGAGGACAAATACCAACAAAATCAAATCGACTGTTGTGCTTCTAAACAATTCGGGAGTATCTCAGCGGTCGAATCCATCCGAAGGTCATTGGACGTCGAGGTCGTCGGCAAGCCGATGAGCACTCTGAAGTCCATTCTACCTGACGGAAAAGGTCTCGTCGACCAGCACGGATGTAGTTTACTTCAACCTTCGGATGGGATAAATGACATGTCAGTGAAACAGGCAAGCAACTGCGCACATGCCTACACGAGCATAGCCTAGTCCTAGAACTTACTGACCCGCAGCCACAGATACGGAACCAGTGTATACAGACAGGCCAAGAGGTTAAAATCAGCAACAAAAGGGGGATGTCGTCCGATCAAACAGAAGGAAGGAGCGCCTGGTTTCGAAAGCCCCCCATTTGAACAGCTCATCTAGTCGGCATATCGATATAAATAGAAATGTTGACATCTTAACAAGACCCACGATCCTGAATGAATAAATGGACAGAGGGAAACCTCAACAAGACCAACGGAATAAGTGATCCTATTCCATCATTCATTCACGACTAGCATCAAATCCTTGTTTGGATGGAAACGTCATAATAAGTTTTAATTTAGTGTACACAATCCGATCACTACAATACGTATATATATATATATATGCATATGTATATTCTGGAGCATTCTGACCTCGTTCCTAAGGTTGGCTCAGCCCAATTGACAAAGAATTATCAATGAATCACAGTTGTCATTCTTCTGTGGACTCTTCGACGAAGAGCTTCCATGCACACTCCTGTTGCTACAGATTCGATTCTGGTGAGAAATATCAATCAATTCGGAGTGTACAAGTATGTAGATGTTTGGACAAGAGAGCACCGGGTACGCATACCTGACGAGCGACAATAACCGCGAAACCCGTCGTGTGCACCCGGGCAAATTTTGTTTACGCATCCAGATACTACTTCCTGCTTCTATATATATATATATATATAGTGAAGCAGAGATCAAGCATATCAACTAGATAGATAATAAAGATACCCTATTTGGTCACGTTATTCTCCTACATTACGCAAAAATTTTACACTCACCTCACATCCGGTTGTCAAATGTACGGCCAGTTTCACCTGGGCAAAATTGCCACGACCGACGGTACGCATAATTGTGTACTTTCCCACTCGGGCATTGTTTGGCAGTTCAGGAACGACTTGTTTATCGGCCGGCGGTGAGGTGGATTTGCTAATCGAACGAGGCCGCGCTTCATGTTTCCATAATGTGGGTTTAAACGATTCGTTTCCATTAACTTGCTGAAACGCGGATTTAACTGGGCTGTTAGCGGTCCCATTCAAATGAGTTCCGTTGTAGAATTTGGGATTTTGTGTTGGTGAATTGGTCAGACCGTTGGCCAAACTGATCCCTTCGTTTCGGGTGAAATTTATCAAGCCATTGTTTTTAATCTGGCCATCTTTGTAAGTCCAATACGACTCGTTGCTCTGGTGGTAAAATAAAATCAAACAAGTCAATAGTGATTGTATTTTGCATTACTGAGAGACAATGGTACGGGATTATCGAAGTACTTTATTAATGAAAGGTTTATTTTATGAAAACTGGCGCGGATTTATCGACAAACACGACTAAAGTTTGTTCAAGTTTGGCGGTATAAAAGGCGGAATTTGAAGTTCACACAGCACGCATTTTCAGGATGAACTGCAAACTTTCTGTAGTTCACAACTCCAAAACTTGGGGAGGAGCGTTTTGCTTCTCTTTCTGACAAGACTGCCAGAAATTTAGTCAAATTTACCTTTTTCACTTGAAATTACCAATTATGAGTGCTTTGCCAATGTCCCGACTGGAGCACATTCTTTCTGGGTTTGCTTGTGACGCTCCTGTTTCCTAGGCAGACGTCAACTATAGGTACCTGGTAGAGAAATTTCTGTTTATGCGAAATCCTACGACGTGTAGGAGTACTTTGTTGAAAGATGTTGCTTTCCAGAATATCACTCGAAAACTTAACAGATGGATAGAAGATGGTTCGCATTACATACATACTTTTCAGCATCAGTTTCGGCCCGATCGGTATGAATCGGTAAGGGTTACTACTGTCTATTAAACAGATATGCAATGTTTTAATTGCTTCCTTTACTGTCATGATAAACCCAAAGTAGATTTGTAAGCTTTCTTGCATTAAACCAAGGCGCCAATAAGTAATTCCATAATAATTTTCATCCAATGCGCACGAGATGTATCCATCACTGGTCAAATTGCTAGTGAGTTTGTTCGAAGGATCAGTATCATTGTCCACGATACACCAAACAGGGGGACAGAAGGCAATCCACGGAAGTGTCCTTCACAGGTTCACACAAGTAATCAAGATGACTATAAGCTGTTCACCGAGTAATATTGAATGAGCTTCAAGCGATAAACTCCCATACTAGGTGGATGGGAGAGTGTACATAAGGACTCGTGAAATTTGTGCAGATTGCGTATATATATATATATATATATATATATATATATATATATATATGCGGATGTCGTATCGACGGCACAGAGGCCTCAAGGTGATGAGTACCAATCGAGACTTCTATATAGGCGAAGGCACCTAATTCGACCCATGAGCACCAGGTGGAATGTAATCTACCAAATAATTACACTTCTCTACCTAACCCAGCATTTCCCCCGCAAAAAACAAGGTTTGGCTTCCAGCCACTGCAGTCATGCAACATTATTTTACAGATCATATATATATATATATCTGTGTATATGAATGGAAGTCCATGCTTTGTTGCGCTACAGTTTTGTGTGTGACCAGATCCTCATCATCTACCAGGGCCCAAAGCTATTTATTCACTTTATATCAGTAGAATCAGCTCAGACGGCTCAATAAGCCATTGCAGACTCTTGTCGAACTGGAAATATGCATGCTTTCATATTGTGAAAAATAATTCTAAATGAATAAAAATTGTTTGAGATCGGCTACGAAAGTCATCTTCGCCTGTAAACTTTTCCGTTGGCAGCCTCTAACTGGTAGTGAATTCGAACAATATTCTTTCTATTTCGTTTAACAAGCACACTGTGTAAAACAATTTGACAATCTGAGAACCGACCAGTCTAGGGATCTGTTTCTCCATTTCGTTTCTTTCTATTAGAACCACAAGATTGGTCTGCGGTTGCTTACTGGAGAAAACTCATCCAACGATCACCACCATAGGGTTTCTATATAAGTGCTCCATATTTAAGTGTGTCACCGTCGACCACCTTCGTGTTGAGTAACCTTAATTTGGGAGGAGTTACTAGTAGATTAGATGTTCTGATGAAATTATTAATCAGGAATTATCAACATCCAGCTCACTTTAAAGAACTGCTGATGGTATCCAACAAGGATGCAAAGGTTGTATAATGCCGCCATGGTTTCTCAATAATGAGGTCAGCACTGATACCATATGATGAGTAATTTTATGAAATATTGCAATCTACTATTGACATACCAACTGGCCAAGCTCTGTAGGTCATATCCAAACGCTTCTTACTTGGGATACCTACAAAGAAGTCACCTATCAATAGGGGCTGACTGCCGTACGCCAGCGGATAGGGGAAACATGATGTGCTCTTGTTCAACAAACCGTTAAGAGTCTGTTCGTTTGTCTAATGACCAAGGCGTTTGATTCAAAATCGTTCGTCCCGGGTTTGCATCCCAGTTTGGATGCGAGCGATACGCACTGCTGACGATTCCTAACTAGGATGAAATAACTGCACTGGGCTTCTATTGTTTCTTACTAATGAGTTGAATGCTAATATTACATGATGAATAACCTTAGTTTGGTCATGGCCCCAGTTTTGAATTATGATAAAACTGCTTCCCAAAAAACGAGAATAAAATTTGCAGAAATATCTCTATAACATTGTGGAACATGCGAAAAATAGATAAAAGTCATTTCGAGTATAAACATTTTTGGATGCACTTCCCGGTCTCCGGTGTATGCGGAAGGCAGAGCTGTGTACTATCCGGTGCGTCTTCAGATACGCGGATGAGCGCCACTGAAGTGATTAGCCGTGAATAAGACGAGGTCATGCTCGCAGAACTGACGGCTGCAAACAAACAGCTACAGTGTCGACAACTTGGTGGTCTTTTACCCGGCAGGCAATCTCCTTATAAAATACCACATAAACCCTTTGTTACCACTATAAAAATGGGAGTGTTAGCCAGCAATCAGTAGGGTTACAGACCATTGTTTCTCTCTGGGGCATCGTGCTCTCGAGAAAATGTGGAAAATTTATCCCGCGGTCAGGAGATCCGCTCTGATCGGAACTGATCATATAGAATCAACAAAAGCCGATCGGGAACATGGGAACGGGCTAAGAATCCTTGACGGGAATCATCAATAGGGGACTGCCTCAACCAAATACGGCTCAGTTAGCTTGAAATACTAGGACATCACCAACTTTTTAAAAACACCAGGCGGAACAGTTCTGCAACATCTGTTCTTCAATTCGTGGTGGGAAATACGCCATTTTTATTACAAGTTTTCACATAACCAAATCAATATCTACGCAATGGGCGAGTGTTTACGCGGTCGATGTTTCACTGAGCTACACAGATTTCACAGTTCACTTGAAGAAGATCCAGAAAGCTCAGTGGAGAAAGTCACTAGTGTCCGGATTTATGGAATTTAAAACGTGAGGTCAAAGCATATTGCCAGGAATAGCATAAACAGTTATAACAATCGTTGCATTAACTGCACACAAAAGACCACTAGCTTAGAAACCAGATCGTGAAAATCTATTACATATGAAATAATGACAAGCTGGATTATAAAGTTTCGGTCGATTGTTCTTGTAAGTCACAACAATGTGGTTTAGTCGTTCTCTAGGAAAACATGATGCGTGCATCTCAAGATAACCGCAACTGTATTTCAGATGGAGGTCACAACTCCACAGATATTATTTGAGAAATGAATGTCTAAAGAGTACAAACACCATCGCAGGAGCTTTTTATTTACGTCAAAAACAAGCTAAACTATTTACGAGTATATCCGGTATCTGAAGCGTCTATAGTTTCAAAGTTATGCGTGATTTGTTCGATAGACCGGCTTAAAAACAGTCTGTACGTTCCAGTGGGATCTTTCTTCCGGGGTTATGGCGAAAGCGCATTACTGGTATATTTACTCTTGTTGTTACATTTTACGTAGCGTTCACTGAGAGCAGAACAATAGACAGCATCTCCACTGTCCAATCAGATCACCGATCTTATTTATTTGGCACTGGAGGTCAAATCTTTGTTGTCGAGGGTTCCCAAATTAAAACAATTAGGACCAAGTAAATTTTACCTTGTTCTTGGCCTGAGACAATCAAATAAACAATGGCAATGACCAAATACTAAAACGTTACTTTTATTAGGCTTTGATTTATGTACGAAACTGTATAAGTCTGCATAACCAGGTTTGCTTGACATTCTCGAAATGATTCATGTACATCAGCGTCCTTGTACAATCTAGAACGAGTGATGATGGAATTTCCCTTGTCCATGCAGAAAACACTAATTCCATGCGGTATGTTCCGCAATGGGAACGCATAGTTAAAGTGCTGGAACTTTCGAAAATACATCTGACTGAATTGTAGCTTAATGCTCAAGTGACCAACACTAATAATTTTATGCCAAATGATAGAACTGAAAAAAAACAATGCTCATGAATCAAACACAACCAATTATTTTGCGCCCGTTAACAAACCATCCAGGATTGGTCACTGTCGCCCGATTTAAGTTCATCATTAACATCTCATCGCAAAAGTAAGCAAACCTGTGGAGCAAATGTATTTAATCAATTCCGACGGAGTTAGTTTTGAAGAAGATTATCTTATATCGCAAGTTTAACAGGTCAAAACAAGGTTGACGGAGAGATAAATAGAAACGAATGAATAGACAAACACGTTGGTAGTAAGATAAATAAGTTGATTACTTGGCAAATTGATTGAATGGTGAATAATTTATTTAGTAGGTGGACTTGAATTTTTATTAACCAAGCGACTGACTGGTTTATCGATTGTTTTGGCATTTAACAACAACCCATTTATTCATGCACTTTCTTCTATACACAGTCAAAATCTCGCGTGTGTGTGGGGAAATTATTCATCTGGCACGCTCCCACATACTATCTATCTGTTTATTTTTAAATTCTTAACAAAATTGCGTTGTGTGAAACTGCATATTCTGCTTTTCTGTGCTCCGCTTCGTAGGAACCCTTGGCTATTTTAACACACATTTATTCTCTTGTCATTTTGACATGGTCTTGCGCAGTGTGACCAAACGTATGCCTTAGGTTCACCGGATTTTGCATAAGTTATTGATCGATTATCGCCAAAACTGATAACATTTCCAGTTGAGACTGGTAAATTTTTCACTATAGTTGATATGTTATTCATCAGTGGTATTTGTGCGTCGTTCAGCAGAAATCACTCGGTGGATTAGGTTCACACAGATTCCATTGATTTACCCTAGGATTGCATGTCGCAGCTAATAGGTTTGAGTGTAAAATAACTCTTTGCCTAGTATACCTGGTTGACCATTGGCGAAAATACTTAACCTGTACTATCTTCATTGTGGCTTGTCAGTTGACATTTGATCATTCTGTCACGGCTTACGAAATATGACTAAATTTAAAAGAGGCATAGCATTTTCTCGGAAAATTCGTACCTGACTAGAGTAAGGATAATCAGTTTTCGCGATATCAAAATGTCACAAATTATGCATTTACTGGAATTAATTTGATATGATATATATTTATTTGGGTTACTTTGAAACTCACCCGGTTGGATTTTCTTCCACTAATGACTTACTTCTCCGGAAAAAATTGATCTGTGCGCCAATTCAAAGATGCTCCTTCTATTAAATCCGTGCATTCCAACTACAGTTTGTCAATCGGCATCGAAATTCGGAAAATCTGGTATCCCAAAATAATCCAATTATTTTCTCACGATGGCTTGGAATGCCAGAATTTAGCGACAGTTCTTCGAATGAAGACCTTTTTTCCATTATCTTTTATCGTTTTACATCCTTTATTAATAAAATAACGGTGCACATCATTTTCCGGGAAGAGCGTGGGAAACTGAGTAGCAGGGGGACTTGAACCTATGACCTTCACGTCCAAACTCCCCGGGACTTAATTCGTTTGACCAGAACCCGACCACCAAGAGAGATTTGCCGGTGTCCTTTAATAGTTCACGGAACCTTGGTGGACAAACTAACAGCAGCTACGTATTTCAGTTATCTACTTGAGGCACAAACATTTCCATTAAATAAACTGACAGATTCAGTGGCAAGTTTAGTACAGTTTATACCCATGCAAATAGGTGCATACTGAATCCTCTCGTTCAAAATTTCGCATTGTGCTAATACTAAATGAGATAGAACACTTCGAGAATTCATTGCTAGAGAGTGGCGACACTGACCTGGACTATCGATTGCTCATACTGATTGGGAAAAAGTGGCGCAGAGATGCATGGGTACAATCTATCACGGAATCATGGCGTCAAGCTTTGTCAAACAATGACGGTATGCATCACGTAGTGTCAGAGTTGACTTAGCGAATAGAAAGCAATCGAGGCACCACATATGATTCTGCAACAGTAAAGTGGTACTGCATGGTGAACAAATTTGTATTGTCTAGTGACAATGTCATTAATAACTTTGTCTATCGTATACTTCACAATGTTTTTCATAGAATGAGATGCATTAGCACTGACACCAAACACATTACCCAATTTTCCAGGTGTAAAAATGGAATCGGAGACCTATCTATGAAGCAGTACAGTTAATAACCTGCACAGTAAACTAAAATCCCTAAGGGATTTTGTTTCCAAAACACTGACTGAGTTGTAAATTGAGACAACACAACATGTTTTCTCAATGTGCTCGGTGGAAATTTTCAAGGAATTGAGTTGTAAATGTCATAAGATCTCGTTAAACATAACTTGTTTATTAATATCTTTTACACTGGTTACCTGATTTTGAGTTAGTTTGTCATAAGCGCTTGTTTCGTTGTAAGTTCAAGTTCATCTTTGTCGAGAAGTCCAGTGTGAAAGCCGTCGGTTCGTCCTGCGTTGTGCAATCGAAAAATGAATCTGCATAATCGTGAAAATCGTCGCATGACAAATTCCGTCTCAGTTTGCATGCAACTACGGGTGTAGATCGGCAGTACCAGCTGACGGATTTTACAACGGATGAGTGAACCGATTTCAGAAGGGCTAATGAGGCCAATGACGATAGCGAACAAAACTAGAATCCAGGTTCCTCAAAGGCCACGATTGTCGTGGAAAATAAAAAGGAAATTGACCCAATATTGTATTTCAACTCGCTATTACGTAATGACATCTCGGGACAGTCAGCATTCAGTCGGACGTTGTTCATCGCACCACACAGTCCAGTTTTACTTGCACCGAAGACAATGACACAATCAAATCATTTTCCATAGAAATGACCTATTTTTTGACCCCAGAGATTCTCCGGATTTTCCCGTTTGTCAAATCTTCCCGTTTAGTAAATTGTTAGTACTAGGCAAATATCATGTAAATTTCCAAACGTTTTGCATGTACCATCGAGAGAACAAATCCGAGGTGTCAACATTTCACATGATCAATTTTCGTAGAATTTTGAGGAATTGGATGTAGGGGGCATAATATTTTGAATTCAATGCTACTATAAAGATGATGATAACGGTGATGTTCAAATGACGGGGTTTATGTGAGAATGACTGTGATTGTTCGTTGCGAGCACTAGATACAACTATCGACAGTGGAAAGTTGATGTGATGATTACTTCATTTAGTGGGATCATTCAGATAGAAGGCCAACTTTAAGATTAGTCCAATACGCTTGCTCCTTTCCGTTAACTGTCTTTTCCATACCACGAACTGAAAAGTGAATTTCTATGATTCGTGTATGTCTCAAGTATACGTGGACGGCAGCTCACCATACCAGACTTGTCGAGATTGAAGATAGTTTTCACATTCAAACGTGTCAAAATCAAATGTCCCACGGAGATTCTGTCGAAATAACAATTTTAGCTGAAATACTGTCTCATCTCGGCTGTTTGATCAACTCTAATCAGCAGAATGTTTTACCTTTCGGAGGCCTATGTGGCATCCATGCAATTTTGTTTTTTCTGTTTATTGGGAACAGTCCCAGAACCCATGACCGAGTGCATCGTGTTTGTTACGTTGCCTTATTCATACCAAGGAATGAGAGCGAAAAGTGCAAAAATCATGCGTGAGAATTGTAATTCTGCATTAAAGAGAACAACCAACGCACTGTTCTTAGAATATCTTAACGGGGACAAGATTTCCCAAACTCCCAAAATCGCGGTCTATCGCATCTTGTCCTTTTTTCTATTTTTGTAAAGGGTAAGGGCCAAGAAACTAATTGTGAAAATGAAAAGTATAGTGTATACAGATTCAAAAAGCCCGCAAAGCAGTTTTTGCTAAAATCAGAAATAAAAAAGTCTAGAGATTTGTAAACCCCAAACTATCATATTCGTTGTTTATTATTCCTTGTTCGTTGCCTAATATCAGCGTCCACTTATTTAAGTCGCATCACCGTCGGTTTCTTGCGAACCCTTAGATCAGGGCGTCCTGTCATTCCATTAACCAGCGTTAATTTAAACTAATATTAGTCATCCTGTTCAGACACGGTTGCTGTGATCGAGTTTCACGGCTCGGTCGTTCTCATAGGAAGAGAATAGGTCAGCGGCTTCTTAAGAATATACGAGTGGCTCCTGTTTCACCTGCAGCAACGGAGTGAGAACTCAGCCTGCAACTCCCGTCCAGTTTCGCCTCAGAGCATACGTTGAGTGCACCTAAGGTCCCCTCGAGAATGATGGGAAGCCTTAGAAAACAGCCCGGTGAACGATAATTAATCTTTGTAGCTGAATTTCCCTGACCTCGCAAGATGGCGTGTGGCAGCTCCATGAGCCTAATCAGCTTTGTAAATTCCGTAGTTGTATAAGGCAAGTCCTAGGCCTCTGCAAAATTCAGGCGAAGATACACATGCTTGGTGCACAGCAAACAGAACTCATCGTATGACAACCGGGCGAATAAACAATGAACAACAACTAGAATGCTCCAATCGGAAGCAAAGACTCTGTTGATTTGATTTTTAAATAAGGACTAAACGTTACCCACAGGTATAGTTAACCATTAGTCAGCCAAGGCAAAGAACCTTGGATGGAGTAACTGTATGTATTACTTATCCTGTGACAGCCTACCTAGAAATACGCGCATTCCTGGTAATTGACCGGTACCTGTCGTGCATCCAGCCAACCGACGGAGTCGACCAGGTTTCTGCAACCACCAGGTTCACTGACCAATGGACAGAGTTTAACATTGTCCTTGTAAATCAGACACGGGGACTTACACACCAACGTTAAAACGTTCATTGATACCAGAAACAACAGTGACTTCGGGAGGGTACTTTCCAGCACACTGCTACCAATTTCGTGCCAAGTGGAACACGAATTGCCAACCCTCGCGGGGATGTTCATCCATGCGCAAAACCATCAGTTCAATGATATGATTTGCCGGAGCTTCGAGGGATTTCAGCTTCATGACCAGTCTGTGCAGTGAGACAAACAAATTACCGAAATAAACCTAGCTTATTTCCGCTAGCCAGCTTTCTGCTTTTGCTGAAACTGTTGTTCCCGTACCGGCATAAGATTGGACAGACAACAGCGCCCTTTTTGGAAACCATGCTCTTCAGGGCGAAAATCTTATACTTCTGCAAATAGTCTCTTAACTGGATTGATTTGAATCATTCCCCGGGGCTTTCCTGTGGTACAGACAACGCACGTGGGGCAGCGGTTGGTCGCCTCCGAAATTTTACGTCCCTTGAACAAAGGTAATGTCGTAGCTATCTTCCGCTCCGAAAAAATGTCCTACTTCAAAATGAATTAAAAACTATTATTAACGTTGATGCTACTTTCTGCAGTAATTCTTCCAGTGTATTTGGGTGAATTGCACTCGGTTCCCGTGATTGTTGCGACAGCAACGAATGGAATACATTTGCAACCTTCTCCTTAGCTAATGGACATTGTTGGCACACTTGTTAGCGTTGGTTGCAGTGCAGGCAAGACCTCTGGGACATGCACAATGGCATAGTATCTGACTCAAAAGGTTGTCTTTGTTGACCCTGTGTACAGGGGGTTTAAGAGCCGATTTGGACTGTACTGTCAAAAGCTTCTCATGTAGTCTTTTGACAGGTTTGAGGGATGTTCAAATCTCTTAATTTCTTTGTACTTGTTTTATCCTTCTCCGGTAGAGTGGTGATCTTTCCATATCCGATTTCCACTTGAACTGCAGCAGGGACATGAACATTGGTGCCCATTGGTGTTACGATGTTCCTGTTGAGCGTTTCTGAGATCCTCAGCGAGAATACCTGACCAAGGATGAATATTTGCACTCCATGTCTTCCATTAGGTTCTTCAGCGTGTTGGCGGAGCATGAGCTTACGCAAATCCACTAACAGCTCACGGAAACAACAGTCCACAGTTGGTGCAAAGGATTCAACTCTCCATCTGACAGATATATAGTTGGGTTCGCTCAAGCAGAATTCATCGTCGACTCAGTGAACCAGGCAGTCAGGGTGACCTGGTAGATCAGCTTCAGGTGATCAATAGACTATCCTTGTCACCAAGTAGGCATTGTCTTTCACTCGACAACTGACAAGTGCTGGTTTTTCATTAAAAAACCATATCGACGGAGCGCAGACACCCGATTATGTCACCAAAATCACGTTAAAATATATTTGGTTCTTTTCACTACTCAGTGCACTGCGACATGACATTACAGTACTTCTGCACTTTAAAGTCACATTTGATCATTTTGTATTTTCTCATTTTCTGACATTTCAGACTGATAGCATGAAATTCCACGGTTTAGTCTAATAATTATCGTTTGAGGTGTTTTCATTGCAGATAATGAATTGAATCCTTCCCTTTGGCAGGCTCGCTGAATCTTGCATTACTTTTATTCATAAGATAACTTGAAAAACAACACCCATTAACTTATCTCTGCCGCTCTAGGCGTGAATAATTCTTTGCGCTCGGAACATTGCTTTCATAAAATTGCTAGTTCATTAGTCGATTCAACAACCAGTGATAAAAGACAATGAGAACTTAACTGCATTCTAATTGCAATATTTAAGGTATTCTTCTTGGGTGTCCTATGATTTGAAACTATTTGTTTTGCGCATCATTCCATTTCCATGATTTTGATGAGGTTATATTGAACGAATACTTAGAAATGAAGTTGAAACACACATTTCTATAGCATAATGAAAATGGGGTAAACAAATACAAAAGCCAATCGATTTAACAGGATCGTTGTCGGCCGAAGTTCCGTTTAGTTCAGCTTTTACAAGGGGAAAAAACGAGAACCAACTGAAGTTCGAGCTCAAGATAATTAGTCGAACAAAGTTAATGCAAGATGAGAGATTTGGAATGCAAAATGGCCACTGATTGCAGTACGGACATATAGCAATTGTAGCTCAATCACTCGGGATTTAGACATGAATGTCTCTGATTCGTCTCCAACCAAAGTGAGTCCCTCCCAGGTCGTGTAACTTTTAACTGACTAGGAATATATTCGAGAACAATCGCACATGTAGTATAGAACAAATGGATGAAGATTGAAAAATAATAGAGAAAAGACAAGGAATCAAAATCCTATAGTCATACCATGTCCGACTCTGATAAACGTGTGGAGAGAGGGAGCACAACAATTGGACAGAAAAGCTTGATGAGGATAGGTATTCATGAAAAAAACGACATTGTTAGCTACCATGAAAGAACAAAAAAGTGGGATCATCACTTCCTCCTCTAACGGTGTTTTCGATGCAATTGCATTCTCATATAACAGATCGCATGATAGCATGAATTAAACTATTCCACGATGTCCCACTCTAACAATGAGTTACAAACGGTCCACAGGATAGATCAAAAATCACGGGTGGATCCATTCAAAGGGTTTTAGCTAAACTGAAGAACACAAAGAGGAAGTGTAAGCAGGTCAAATGTGTATCGACAGTCTTGTCAAGTTAAGCGAAGAATGACCACTGATTTGAGCTGTCTGGAAACTCCCGATCTAACATGTTGGATGAGTGACCCCTTGGAAACCGAACAACTAATTGCTTTCCTTGTCTATTAGTGATTTCTGATTGCCGTCCTAGACTGATGAATAGTCGAGATGTTTGGCAATTAAACTTGACGGTATTGCAGTGTAAAATTCTAATGTTCTGGATAAGCGCTCTTAGGGACTACGGTATATTTCTTTACTATTTTGTTTACAATCAAAGGATTAGGTACATTGCGAAAGCAATTAGATGACCGACCAGCTCAAACTCGGTCTATATAACAGCCTTGATGATCGAGTAAAAGTTATTTTAACCTAACTTCTTATTCTGTCGGTATTAGGATGGTCCTTAAAAAGTAAAGAAATACTAGTATTTTCCTACAAACTGTATTTGGGTGCTTGCACGTTTCTCCGTCTACTGGATACGATAAACTATTCGGTTTGAATATCAATTAAATTAAATCCAAGAAATGATATATTTGAGCTCTAGCATTGCACGCAACAAATACCATGTGCTTTCAGCAAATATTCCTTTGAATATTTCAGATTACACAGGTCTACCAGATTGCGTTCAGTCTTACTCACCACAACGGGAATGGCTTGGCGATTCGGAGTTGCATTTGTCAGAAAATGGAATTCATAAGACAGATTTATAAATTTATATGCCTAGGTCATAACTTCGATGACTTTCAATGCTCAGTTTTAATACTGAGGTTCCCATTTAATAATTCTCTATCGCCCACAAAAGCACATCCGAAAGGCAGACAGCACTAAGTAGATACATTCCTCCACTTCGAAAAGCGCTTGCGGTTTCGCTAAAGTGTGAGAACACCGTGGAATAGCGATCATATCTTTGGATGACTATTTACCTCTACCTCAGAAAGCTGGATTATTGTCTTCATCCATTCAAAATTGATTTTCTTTTATTTCAGCATGAGAACAAGTCATTCTTCACTCCGTGGTGCATTCACAATTATGCCAAATTAAAGAAGGCCAATATTTTGGTTGAGTATTTTGTCAATTCTGAATAATTCACGATTATTGCCAGGAATGCCATCAAAGTTACGGTTTCTTCATTCGGGTTTGCCTTCATGTGACAAACGCATCTTAGATAATGTACCAAATTTGTGTAGCCTCTTTTTAACAGCGCTAACCTCAGCTACGGAACAGTTTTGAATACAACCCAGACTTATTGGACGCAAAACCAGATCAGCCGGATCCGAACACCAGAATCCCGTATTAGCCCAGATGAGATGTGAGGATAACAGCTATGCAGGAGACTGGTTTGGATTCGCATAGATAACAGTGCATGCGTCTCTTGTCAAACAACGGACTAAAGCTTGAGTAAAGCTCAAGGGAGAACAGGACTATCGACTTCTAGGCGGTTGTCAAGTGGATAAGGTCGTGAGATTTGGACTTGAAGGTCACGGGTTCAAGTCCTCCCACCAGCGGTTGAATTCCCTACTTGGCGGGACTCTGTTAGCCTTGAACCCCTTCCTGAGAAACGATGTACATTGCTATTTCTTTAATAAAGAAAATAAAGGATAAAAATAAAAGGGAGAGTGGAGGAGACGCTTGCATCTCTTTGTCTTTATTCCGTTTTGGTGCAGTGGATACATGAAATAAGCTGGGTTATTTGATAAATGACTTCTGTCTGCGTAATGTACAGGAGAGAGGTCAGTTTCCTACGACCACACAACTATAGCTTTCCGGTAAATAGCACAACGACTAATTGTTGCCTCTGCTCGAGCCAGCAACACTGAAGTTGAGTTGACAGGTGGTGATTCAGCTGTCAATATCTTTCATCAGCCAATTCCCAGTTTGGCGACGCTTCAGTAACCGTGAAATCTATGCAGATATATCATGAATTTTTTGCGAAATAAACAGATTAGTTTACTACAATTCTTATTATTAGAACAACTGAGATTCACCTTGGCCTATATCTTGTTTCTAAAAAGAAACCCCAATTTTTATTCCAGTCTACTTACGCCCACAGACGATGTAGTCAATTCTTAAATTAATACTGAACTAGTAAACATTGTTGGTTATTGTTCTTGCACAACATAACTGCGAGTTCCGGCAAACATGTTCGATTAATTTTCAAAATGGTGAACGCAGTAGAACAGATCTGTTTTGCTAACCCACAACAATCAGTTATTTCACTTCGTGTGTCTAACATGGAGAAACTGATGTTGACAATGACAATGTCTTTTTGCGTCACTGACATCTGTCACCTACCTATGCTTAAGACTGCAAGTAATGCTTTTCATATTCTTTGTATCACCGCCTTTATAGGTTTTCATTTATGCACGAGCACGATTCCCGTTCTATTGGAGATGTTTTCTAGTCTCCAGATCACGTGATCCGCAAACCTGAACACAGGCGATGCTCAACCTGCGTCAGTAGACCAAATGCGTCAGTAAATATATTGTGATTTTGAATTATCTAAATGATAACGGATAGAACAATATGTGACTTTAAAATACACCAGTCTACTTCGTACATAGGAACACATCAGAGAAAGCAGCAACGCTGATCGGACAGCTCATTGCAAAACAGCCTATCGAAGTGAGCTTCCTTTGACTGTAGATCATGAAGGTATGAACATCCTCAAGTCGGGGTCCTATCTAGAGATAGTAGAACGTTTCCTGCGTCATCAACATCATCATCATCATTATCATCATCATCATCCTCGTCATCATTCAGCGTTAAACAGCAAAGCAAGCTTCACTGACCGCTACCTACTCGCATGAGTCACATGTTTCCATCAAAAGAGTGAATATTCAAACGCAACAGGGAGTGGACATACCATGCGGGAAAAGAAAAGAATGCCGTGGTGGCCAACACTTGGAACACAGTCTAACTGTAAAAACGCACTCCTTCAATCATTCTGATTCGATAGACAATAACAACACGAATGCAACTGTTCCCGGTGTACTGCCATATCCTTCATTGTCTCCAGCCAGCTGATTGATGGGTCTTTCGGACCCCAACCACGAAGACGTGAGATACCTATTTTACCTAAATTCGCTGTGTATTTTCTCATTCCACGTTGCCACGTCAATTGCTGACCCCAAAACGGCTTTTCCACTCCCATTAGTGGAAGTACGTTGACAGGAAAGACATAAAAGGTTACTCGGAACCTTTAACAAAATTGTCAGCGATTATTGCGTGCACACACAATCTTGCACATATCAAATATAGTCGTTGATATTTCAGGTAGATGAGTTGAAGAAGATGCGTGGAATATTTACCACACATTGCGCATTGCTAGTCATTTTTCGGTTCGAGAAAAAATAAACTGAAATGTTAACTGATTTGTAAACTATTGGTTTTTTTTCAAATCGCATAGTAATCGCGGTAACTATTAGTGCGTGGAAATATAACTGTTTCTCACGCCATTTTCCACATCGTTCGGTACATCAGTGATGTATAATCACAAATATAAAGAATGATGAATTTTTGCACCAAAAAATCGTCGAAAATGTTCACTTCCTTCCCTTCTCCTTTGTTTGTTTTTAGCTAGTCGAGAAACCGTTCACACGTTTGTGTTGCAATAACCCGTTTTTGATCAATTCGCCAAATTATTCTTTCGACTGTCCAAGTAAGCATCAGATCGAAAGTAAGCATAATGGACCAAATTCCCAGGATAGTATTGGTAAGTTATTCACTAGCGAATTGTGACCAACAAACAAAGGTCACATGACCAGCGCAGATGACTGTTAACCATAGAATTTCTCTATAGAATATAATTTTATGAGCTTTGATAAATTTTCGCTAGATTTTAATATAAAATTATGGTAACTTGGGCGAATTTACTCGAGCATTGTCTTAACACCAACATTTTGAAAAAGGACACAAGAGACTCATCTGGTCCAGTGGCTTTATGCTTTTTCAGAAAACCTTTGTCTGAAAATCCGTACATCTGCGGGAGGAATAGTGGTAGCATCAGCTGCGAAGTTGGACTTAACTGTTGTCTAAGTTTTCGGTCCTCTTTGATTTGAAAGCAGCGTTAGGCTCTGCCTGCCATGCAGTTTTGTGGAGCCTTCTCATCGTATAATATGTTAAAGAAGTTCATTTCTCATTACCAAACCCTGTAATCGAGTCGTCGGAACCGAGTTCGTGTTTGTGGCGATCATACATTCAAGTTCTTGACTTGAACTATTGTTCGTCAAGATGGTCTTTTTAGTGATTTCCCTCATGGGTGAATAGTGAGATTTATGTTCTGAGTCAGGTAATACGTTGTCTTCAGGGGAATATTCAGGTAAGTTGCAAATATTTCTCAGCCATCTTATAGACAATAGATCTGTTTAAGATGCACTTCTCGCCTTCATAGTGTGAATGGTTTTGTGGAATCGGGTTGATTCAAAACGGAAAATTGCCCCTGAAAGTGAGATGTTGGTTGATTGAATCCCAGTAGATGACCAGGCGAGGTTTTGCAGTAATGCATGAATATGGTGACAACGTTATCTCAGTAACCCGAAAAAACAAAGGTTCTAAATAGGTTTAGATGTTTGGGTCACCTTTTGCCAGTGCCAGTTGGTCCGTTATCCTGATGTACGCTACTGTTCGAGGCAGTTAGCGATTAGAAGACAAGTCGAAGTAGTCGGTCGGTGAACTGGCTAACAGGTACGGAATCCATGACCAATAAACTGGACTGTATAGGCTCACCTAGACATGCACGTTTGGATCGAATGATCCCTGAAAATACTAAGTGATAAGGCTAAGCGCTGTCGACACTTGCTTTCTTGCATTCATTATTTTTTCTGCTACAAAATTTGTCTTTGCTTATTGTCTTATGCCTGTTCTTTCAGTTTTCTTGTGTTTTATTTTTGGTTACTCTGTGCTGTGAAAGAGGAAGAGAAACCGCAACATGTTTGTGTATGCTTCTCGGATATGAGAGTTAAACTGAACTGAAAAATATCGTCTCATAGTACGTAATTGCTTTTTTGATCCATCTGCCACTGTTCGGTAAATTGCCGTAATTCAAAGCAGACATGCAATAATCGTAGTCAATAAATCATTTAAAGAGAAAGTCAGAAAAAAATCCGTGGACTGCAGTTGTATTCAACACAATTGAATCTACACGCCACTACTCAGAAAATGGTATCTCATCCGGGAAACCTACTGCGATTTAGCCTATATAATAATTTATATTTCAACAAACTTAGTATTTGTAAAGTTTAAACGGAAAACGATAGCAATTTTATTACTTTCAGAATAGCTGGTTATTTTCTCATCGAACCTCACCAGGCAGAAGATCGACTTTGCAACTGTCAGACGTAAACCTAGAGGTGAACATGAGTGTTCTTTCCCCAGCGTGCTATTTCAATCTTGGTTCATCAATGGCTGGCTATTTTGATCACGTCTACTCCAGTCGTATCAGACCCTGAGTAATAACTAATCGGCAGGCGCTTCAAACAGGCCCTACCTGTCAGGAATACTATAAACAGTCATTTTTCGGTACATGTGAAGAAATCTACCGATAAAAGGTAGTTAGGGGAATCTAGGATCACGCAACCAATTCAAATAAATCGAACAAAGTACTCCTACGTGACCATTTTTGAGGCGCAATAAAAAAGACCTATGCTATTTGGTTGTCACGTGATTCAGCAGTGTTCACGACAGTGTGTGAAGTCTAAATTTATCGTATTCACGTGGCCCATTGTTACAAAAAATGAGTACTAAGGGATCGCAGTCCGCTTATATTCAGTTCCAGCAGGATACAAATAATGTTTTTGAAAACTGAAAGTGAAAATGTGTTTTCGACCACGGTACGAGCACCATGTGTGTGTGTGTGTGTGTGTGTGTGTGTGTGTGCAGGCTTGGATTTTCAACAAATGTGCGTTTGCGAGGCTGGTAAACTCTTCAGCAGACTTATGTTGATAACCTTAGCCCTCGACGAAGATAACACCTGGTCTACTCAAATGAGCAAAAAACTGTTATTCGTGGTTCTCCCCTATTACTACCTCCATCATTCATTGGTTGTAACGTTTCCTTTACAAAAATCACAAAACCGCCTGGTGTCTTTGTTATTCCATGGAAGAATTATTGGTAAGCAACAATAGGTTAGGTTATCTCATCCAAAACTTCGTAAAAGTCACAGAGGCGCATATACACAACAAAAAATAATGATAGCGTTGAACCGTTTTCCGATTTTATCTAAGTCATGACAACTTGTTATGTGGAACTTATCAATGAGCTTAACAACAGACACAGAGATTGGTGCTCATCATTTACCAATACAAATAGGCATCCTACCCACGTCAACTTAATTCTGTTCCGCTACTTCTTTCGAGGGTGTCACGTGGTTGTTCAGTGGGTATTCAGGGTGTAAGAATTTCCCCGTAGAGTTGGTGATGAATTTACTAACAAACAGATCGGGAACAGTTAGGACACACTGACCACCCAAAAAAAAACAGAATTTCATTAATGCCTGATTCTGGCTAGAAACTTTTGATAAAATTTACTCCTGTATGTCCTAAAAGGTGGAATGGAGCAAAGGACTTGCTAATAAGGCCGGGAAATTCAGGAATATTTTACTTTGGGTGAACAAAACAATTCGTGCGCAGTTGAAATCACACCAATTAATCCAATAAGATTTGACTTAACCCTCATTTGACGGCGTCACCTGGTCACATGTGGTTAGAACAATTTGTAGGCAGTCGGGAACAGCCGTTTACGCTTATGATTAGAGAAACATCGAGAAAGCAAAAGCAGACGGTGAAGCGTAATTGTACTACTCTGACCTGTGCGGCTGGCTATTGGTTAACTGTTTTTTGCTCCTTTCGATGGGATTTGCAAGTCACCTTGAACGCGTTTTGTTCACTCACAGCATCGTGTCTATATCGGCTACAGCATTTGTGATGATACTCATGTTTCTACTGTTTATAGCGATTCCCATTTGAATTCACGATTACGACAAAATTATTCGCATTTACGTCGGAAACATTCGGAATTCAGTAAGAACATGTCTTTCTTTCATACGACATTGCAAAAACAATGACTTGCAGACTGCAAGCCAATGCGCTGGTAATAAGCGTACAAGACTGCACTGTCACAGTGAGACTGTACCTTGATGTGATGTGACGGCTCGCTTTCGTCTGTGACCGAACGTACTAGACAGGATATCTTATCTCAAGCTGAAGATCCAGTCATGCCTGGAAGGCTAATGGGAAGAGAACTGTCCAATTAGTTTCCTGGTTCTGCATGTTGGGGGTTGATTTGAGCTTGCAACTCAAACGGAAAATCGAAGGGACGAACAAATGATTTAAGTAGATGAACTTTCACTCAGTCACTCCCCGCTGCCTTGCGGTCAGTTTCTTGTTAGGATCAAAGCCTGTGGCTGGGAACCGTAATCGTTCAGCTGCTTAGTGGCTGCACACCCTAGAAGTATTCGTCCAGAAAACTTCAATGGATTTCATACTGCATCATTCATTAATCAGGATAATCAAGATTGTGCTATCCACTGGTTCCAGTAAAGTGAGTAGTGATAATCACGCACCTGCTCTGAGTTCCTGTTCTGGTTTAACGTCCAAAAGCTCTGGATGAGGTTCCCAAAGAAAAATCTCTTCTGTAATGTGTGCAGCCGTGAAATATCGTTTGCCCTAATACCTCCATCATTCAATTAGTACGCTTGACAGTTCGCACGCAGAAGTTTGTCCGTGTAAAGTGAATCAGTTTTCATACCTATGTAAAATCGTCTGAATAAACCAGCTGAATGGCATTTCCGAGTAGTTTCGATATAATTCTGCAATTCTGTAAGAAATGTTACAGACATTCTGGTTCCCACTCTTTGGTACTGCGGCAATCCGCCTGTTCTGACCACGCTGTTGGTAATGCGTCCATTTATTAGCTTCATTCTGAGTATCTACATTGGTTGCACAAAAACAGTTGATCCAACTGATCATAGATTATTAATCGGTTTGTCTGAGCAGGGTAACCATATGAACGATCATAACTGGCGTTATTGTGTATCTCGCTGGGATGGGGCACGTCCCGGAAAAACCAGATGGATTTAAGATAATTTACAGTGCTTCTCCACACACCCTAAGTTAACTGTTAGCATCTTATCGAGTGAAGCAACTGGTGGAAGGCTAATTACAGTTAAGGGAATTAACTGATTTAGCTCCAAGTGCAATACTATTTTGTATTGTGTATTGTATCTAACGTGTTGTAGACTAGGACGTGCACAGATGCGTTTATAAAAGCAATATATGGTTACAAAGCTACCATGTTAAGATTATACACTTAAACTGTGGATAGCTCATCAAATAAATTCAGTCAGATCATTGTCATACCAAATAGAAAAAAGTGATAGGATTTAAATACACCTATAAAAGAAAACCAAGATGATCAATAAGACGAGAGAGTTAGGTAGCATAACCACGATTATCCGATAGTTATTAGCACACAGCTCTTTTCGGCCATTTCTTATGATACCAGTCGCATGGCTCGATGATGCAATTTTTATTGTGTCCGATCGAAGTTCCTATTTTTATTTTTGTACTTAGTCTATTATTTAGTTTTCGAATCGGACTTCATTCACTGCAGCCCGGCACCCATTTCTGCTCGCCTCATCTATAACAATAATAACGAACAAAAACAAAAACAACAAGAACAGCAAAGAACCGAAACAACAACGAGAACGACAACAACAACAAATCATCAACAGCGGCAGCAACAACAACAAGAACAACAAAGAACAACAACAACAACGGGAACGACAACAGCACCAGATCAACAACAACGGCAGCAGTAACAACAATGATAGCAAGAGGAATGGAAACAACGCGAAACAGATTGGAAAATTTTATTGACTCACATGCGAGATGGGCAAACGCGCAGTCCCGACAGCTATGCCAGGCATTTGGACAGGCAAAGTGAACGCTCAGTCCTGAGCAAGTTGGTTTTCGTTCGGATGTATTCAGGAGTATTATTAATGATTAGGATGATGGTGGTAAAGATGGAATTGTCGACGACAGCAGTATCAGTGTTATTATTGTCGAGCAGAAAATTGTCACGCCTTAGCAGTATACAACCGAAAACAATCTCGTCTCACCTCCCCGTTTAACTACTGGAAAACAATGTTCCTAGCAGATCATCTTGGTGAAATGAGATCGAACTACTCAGGCGGAAGAACAAAAAGTCCATGGTTGATCCACGGTAAAAAGATGAATTTGGGAACAACCAAGGAAGTGGGAACAGAAAATTTATAACAGCGGACCTACGATTACCATTCCATTAGAGATAAATCACGTAATTTTGTTGTGCATCAGGACATGCCAAAGGTATCACCAATCAAAGCATGCCAAAAGTGTAGCAAAAAATGAGTACCACAGGCCTGTCAGGTGAGAATTAGCACAGACAGACCAAGACAGTATACTATTTTGGTTTACCATGACAGTCGCCAGATGACTGAATACTGACCACAGAACACGAATTCTAGGTAGGCAAACATGTGAGCAGTTGAGCGATTTCTTCATACTTAATCATAGCATTATACATTATTACTAATTTTTTTGAAGTAAGACCGATGGAAATCTAGAAGCCAGTTCCGTTCTCGGTGACGAATACATACATTATTACTGAATAATTTCATAGCATTTTGTAGCAAACAACAGACATGTGATGCCTTATTAACTAAATTACTTCGAATAGCACACAAACTCGGTTCAGGAATGTACCGGTTAATAATAAGTTTCTTATAAAAACACGTACTTAAGGACCGCAAAGTTTGCAGAAAATCTTTTCTAATGCTTCAGCGGCATTGTATAGTAGGCGAATCTTGAATCGAGTTTAGACATATCAATTTATCTGTTAACTGGTTTGGCATTTTGATAGATTGCGCAGATAGTTTGCATGTAAGTATTGAATGGGACAAAAATGAACGACTAGATGCATCTCTTATCCCGCCTACATCAGAAAACGGATCTACCTTTTGAGCATCCATTCACAGTGGTTTCAATGGAATAGAAAATCAGAAAGAAGTTTGGTCGACCGAACGCAGTCAACCGTGAGGTTGTATCTAAGCGGATTGAGATTAGTATTCGAACTTGGCCAAGGTAAATGGGAGTATTCATTTGATTATGAATACTGCGTAGTCACTACACTCAAATTACAACGGCAAAATTAGCCTAGCATTGCACTAACGATGACGGCGTAGCTTCCATCTCGATCAGCTAGTTGCGTCCAAGAAAATGCGGATCCAAACTAAATCAGAGAATAATCGGAAGTGGGACGCGGTAATTGTTGCACAAATAATGCTGAGATGAACTAAAATTGCATATCTCATCAGAGATCGAATAAGGAGACAAACAAAGGAACCGTGTCGTCCGGTCACAATAACGTTCGAGATTAAAGCATGCAACACAAGGTGCAAAGCGGTTGAGCTACACAAAACGAGGAGGCCGGGGTTATGATGATGTCGTGGAACAAATAGCATGTGTACATTTGCATGCAGAGGACATCAGGAGACCGAGATTGAAACGTTTACAGTTTTAAAGTCAAGCTTAGCGGTTAACATTTCGTGGTATGTTCAAAAGACTGAAGTAATATCATTAGACAGTTCCGAAATTAAGACAATCTACCAGAGTGTTGCTAATATTTTCGGATGCTTAACGGAGGTTTTCAGAGAATAAATATTTACGTTTGTTTTTGGTAAATTATTATCACTAGTTTAAATACTATTCAGTATATTCGTAACAGAAAAATCAACGAAAATTGTTATAATCTGGTCAGGCCTCGCAAACGATAATCACAAATTTCATTTGATCAAGAAAATGAGCTAGGATGAACTGTTTATGTCATGACCATTTATGGCCTCATTGACGGATATTGTCGACAAAACCGGGTAAAGCGAGTTGAGCACATCCAAAGTTGGGAACGTGAAGAGAATGACGAGTACTCATCTGCTCAGCGCTTCTTATGGAACTCGGGCCAGCCGTGTCATTTCCAAGCGATCATTTGCTTTGAAAATAAAGCAGAATGGCGAAACTAAATTGGTCTTGCCAAAAGCATCAGTTCGCATTTTGTTAACGTGTGTGAAAAATTCAAATCGTCACATTTTGTGAAAAGGAGATATGCACCATCTACTATGAAGAAACTGAAAGTTGAATTCGTTGAAGCGGGTTCCGTTCATCACAGCAATACACAGAACTTTGGAAACTAAAGAAATTGAAGTCACCTTAAAGAATATTGTTCAAACTAATCTTGAGACCTTTACTACGAAGTTGGTACAGCAGGTTTCTGTGGGTAATTCTTTTGCAAGGCGTATTTTACATCGCCCGAACTGTCAGCCTTTTAGACTCCATTCGGGAATTGTATTGAACGATGAAGATAGAGTGAAAATCTTTTGTGAGTAGTTTGGTGGCTTTCTTGAGACGGGACTAACTTTGTTTGAGGATATTAATTTTTTAGACGAAAACCTATTCCACCTCCGGTAATCGTGGAAAAGGCCAGCCTAAGAGAGTCAAAACGAGAACCATTAGGGTATTTGATTTTAAAATTGGTCCAAAAGCCTAAGAAAACTCTCTTGGAATCGACCAAAAGTGTGCTTTATACAGGACAGCCCTCAATACTGGAGGAGCTTCACGAAAGCGCATTAATCGTTTCCGAATGACCATTAGTTCGGGATAGCGTGAATACTATTGTAAGTCAAAAGTTTCCACATGTGCTTAGACGTCGGCGGGGGAACATCCAAATATTCACTTTAAACCTCCATAAACTGTTTTCTTCATTACTGCAGTCAAGCTTATAGGTACTTTCAGAAAGCAATTATTGTTGGTGTAAGATCGATAATACTCTTCATTGTTTTCACATAAGACAACGGATTTCCGTGAAGAGGTACAAAAAACAATGAACAGACCAAGGTTCGCCAGATCAGTGCCGTCTGAAACAATGGTGCATTTTGGTTGAGAGAAAAGCCGACTTAGCTGGTTGAGCCTAATTGGCAGCCCTCAGTTAGCCACATCCCAGTTCGTGAGAAATGTTTCGAATTATTATTTCAATAATAAAGTAAGTATAAACGTAAAATTTAACGAAGAAATTCGGGAATAAGTTTTCACATGGTTAGTGTCGTTTGCAGTTTCGGGTCGGTATTCGTGCCCATCATAGCTGGGTCATCAAAACAACATCTCGAGAGACGATCTGCCCATTTATTGTTGCGTTTCTCTTTGGGATTGCACCGGGTTAATCCTACTGAACTCCTCTGGTTACTCTGAAGCAACGAGTGCGTATGACAAATGGTTTCTTAATTTTCCGTAGTGTTTCAACAGTCATAGAGTGGGTCTGATTCCTGCTGGGGTCGAAGAATTTTCATAGTTGGATACTATATTTCAATAGAATCATTTTGTTCTTCATATCGAGAAGATGCCCCGATGCGGCACTACGTGCATCTCGCTCTGGCTTCGACCATTACCCTGAAGACGATAAGGACGCTTAAAATGCAGATGACTAGGATGGCGATGATAACGATGGTTCGAAGGAAAAAAAAATGATCTTTCGAATGGTGACGATGAGCAGAATTTTGACGTTGCTGCGGAAGATGATGATCAATGCTGGTGATGATGCCAATGTCGTTTCGGCTAGTGGCGATGACTATTCGTACGACGAATGTGAACTGAAAAGTGATGACAGCTTTTCGAAAGCTGAAGATGATAAGTATGATGGTGCTGATGATCTGGATGACCATGGTAATGATGAAGACGGTGACGATCATCTGGAAGGCGATGATGATCCAAATGAAGGGGATGATGACAATGATGTTCACAGTGATTGAAATAACCCGGATGAGTAGGATTATCAGTGTTCGAATGCTACGTTTTAGATTTTGCGGCTCCTCACAATTGTGACGATGATAAATCCCGATAAGTATGGTCACGATGGTGGTCATGATTTGGACAACGATGATAGCTTTGGTGATATATCATAATGACGATTGTTATGTCAGTGACTGCGGTCACATTGGTCGGTAACATATTCTACGGTTCTCATTATTGCGGACCACCTGTATCAACTCATTCGAGCTACTGGCAGGAGAGCATCAGGTGGGGGCGAAACGGTATGTGAGGCTGACGCGTAGCCTGTCTACAATCTACAGAACTGTCTTGTTCGGTGGGCGGAGCACTTTCAAACAGTTTGGCGGGCCCTCAGCGTCAGTCCCTCCCACAGCTAATCCGGCAAGCGCCCAGTGGCCTGCTACAACAGATCCACCAACCGAGGCGGAGATCCTCAGGGAAACAAAAACATTAAGACGTCATAAAGCCCCAGGTTCCGATGGGCTATCTCCAGATTTATTTATTAATGGAGGGATGGAAGTGGTCAGAGAAGTTCTAGTTTAGTTCTCGAGGGTCTGGTACTCCGCGAAAGTCTCCTCTTGGGGAAGTTGATCGTTGCCCCCTTCTTCAAAAAAAGGCTGGCGCAGTGACTGCGCTAACCATAGGGGCATTGGCCTAATCCCCATAGCGTCAAAGCTGCTTTTGTTTGCCATTCTTTTCAGACTGTATAACAAGCATTAAGAGCGAACTTGTGGGGAGCAGGCTGATTTTTCCGCTGATCGTGGATGCGTCGATCAAGTCTTCATCCTCCGACAAGTGTTAGAGCATTGGTCTGTTTTTCAAAGGCCGACAATCTCGTATTCTTAGACATCAGCGCTGCCTTTGACTCCGTTAATAAGACTGCACTATGTCACTGTTTTTGAGGAATGGAGTACCCGAGCGGCCGTTCCGGTTCTCAAGGAGTTTGACCGTCATACGTTAGGTCGAGTTTGAGCTTATGGCTAGCTTTCACCACCTTTCGTCGTCTTCAGTAAAGTACGGCAAAGCTACCGTCGATCCTCGATTCTGTTCAAGTTTATATTGGATGAACTATTTATCTGATCTTTGAGACAATGGAGTTGAACTCCTTCCAGGGAAGAGAGATTTTGACTTAGCCTATGCCAATTATATCACTTTGCTGAGGAATGATGCACAGACAATTCGATCCGCTTTAGACCGCTTGGCGATTGAGGTATCCAGATACGACATGTGCTTTGCACCTTCAAAGTGCAAGGCACTTCTTCAAGACTGGAAGAAACTTGTGGCTGGACTCACACTTTGTGGCAATCTGTTAGAGGTAGTCAATGGCTTCAAATACCTCAAGAGTCTGATCATACTTGGCGTGGATGTTGTGAAGGAGATCTCATCACGAACTGCGGAAGCCAAGGCAGCTTTCGTAAACCCACGACACTTGTGGCGCCGCCATCACATCCAGCTTTCTCTCAGGGGAAGGATGTAAATGCCACAGTTCGTAGTATTCTGCTGTACGGTTGTGAGAATTTGCTTACCCGCGCCGAGGATGCCCGGTGTTTTTCTGTTTTCATCCACTGATGTCTCCGAAGCATTGCTCGGATCTGATGAGAAACATCGGGTGAGCAATGACGACGTACGTTCTCCTGCGTTGGGGGCAGACAGTCATCCTCTGACTGAGATAATCGCTCTGCATCGCTTTCCGTTGCTTGGACACGTATTGTGTGCTTGCCCATCGTCCACCTTTTCGTGCTCTTTATGCATGTGCTGGATAAGGCGGGAAGAAAGGACGTGGTGTGGTGGTCTGGCTATGATTTGGTGTAGATATATGAAGAAGTTAGCTTCTGCTTTGGCCTCGGTTGGTGCTTCCCGCCTTCCTGTTTGGGATCCAACAAATGAGGACTGCTGTGGGTTGGAGAAACTGAGAGATAGAGCTCAGAAGCGAGGTGAGTGGCGCAAATACTGTATATCCTGTCTGCAGAACTCGTTTCTTTAAAAAAAATGGAAGACTAAAATAAATGATAGCATCCGGTGAAAACACAAAGAATAATTGTTTCGTCTCTAATCCTTAGCTTTCTCATTCATCTCTTTTTTGAAAAATTCTATTTACATGTAATTGCGTTGGCACCTTGCTTATTTTCAAAGAGATGTTGCGTATACACAGATAACAGTTAAATTTGTACATATACATATGTATATTCTGGGGCATTCTGCCCTCGTTCCTAAGGTTGACTCAGCCCAACTAACAAAGAATTAACAAAGAATGCCAGTTGTGGTTCTTCAGTGGACTCTTCGACGAAGAGCTTCCATGCCCACTCATGACGTCACTAATTCGATAATTATATATATACATATGTTAAAGGGACCAGACTGTTACCATTTGATCTAATTCGCCGTTACCTAATAACGGATCTATCTTCGAATAAGCCAGCACTCATCAGTAGGTCACTATTCTTCCCGACCAATTTTAAACTGTAGTCGGGGCAGGAAGGATGTAATACGGCAGTGAGAGAAACAGTAAGTGCTGGAGAAGGATAGCCTCACAAACAAACCAAATGTTTCACTAATTAAAGCGAGACACGATTTGGGTGTCAGAGCAAACCTTAATTCGCCGACGTTTACGAGTGAAGTAGCCCATAGTCACTGACCGAACAAAACAAGTTATCTTTTGATTCTGTCAATGAACTACAACTGGTATGAGTTTGAACACGGCCAGTGAATGTTGAAAATAAGACTGAATCGAAATACACCTATCACAGCGTCAGGCATACAAATTTCGACATTTTCCTACCAGTCACTACAAATTTCTAACGCTTTGCGATTCGTTCAACAACAGAACTTTGTAATGGTCGTGATTGAGCAGAAGACTAATAATGGGTTTTTAAAGTTCAGACTCGTGGTTAGTTGTCGATGTTGGCCGGCATTCCCTTCCTGAAAATCCTGTACAGTTTCGGTTCATTAGAAAAGGAATTAAAAAGATAATCGATGGAAGAAAAAAAACTACGCAACTTGTTTCTATGCCGCTTTCCCAAGCTTTTAATATTCTACCTTCTTTGTGAATTTCAGTGTTGTCTGGCCAATGTCAGTTCACTGGTCGATCAAAAAATATCTGTAAGGCTTTCCGCAACATTACGAATGCTGACTTCAGCCGAGGGTATACTGGATGTTCGTTAAGATTTTGTGTGAAACAGAGCCGCAGAGCTATTTTCCGTTGCAGTGACGCGTGATGAAACACGATCAATGTTGGCGTTCGGTTAACTGATCGTTTAGAAAATTTTGTGACCAGATTAATTCCAAAGAAGACAAAATGAAGCACTTGTGAAAACCAGACATAGAGAAACATTTGAAAGCATTGAAGACAACCGTGATTTTTCAGGAGTCATTTGACCAAATTGACTAACTTTGACTACATTAATGAAATCGTGGCACCATTTTATGATTACCCCAAGACTTCTTGACTGCACAAATACTCAAGGCCAATGTTCTTTGCTTCAAATAACATGAAGCGACAAAATTTGCGGAAATTCATTTACGAAAGGCAATAACTGTAGTTCAATTGCTTCATCATCAAATCAGTTAGGATTTAATATGAAATTAACTGATGAAAAACGAGACGTCTGATTGTCATTTCTTACATTCGTAATGCTGTTTTGATAAAAATGTATTTTTCATAAAACGCCCTTTTCATGTACTTTTATTTTTTGAAAGCAATGTAACCTATCTTGGCTTGGTTACTGGTCCCAATAAATAATTTGTGAGAACTTAGTAGCGGATCCTTGGTTATTGCCAGTTCGATTCGGGCGGGTGGCGTTGACTTTTGGACGTGCAGTATGTAATTGGGTTTCAGGTTCCGTTTGTCAAAAAATCTTATTGGATTTTTTGATGTTTGTAAACATCAGACATACTTAGGCAATTAAATTCGTCCTCTTCTTATTATCTAAAGCCGTAAAAAGAGTACCAGATTTCAACCATATCAAGCACTTTGGTTCATTGAATAACAATAAAGAACCGGGTGATAACCAAACTATCATCCACCAAAAACTCATCTGTTTTTCGACTGAGAAATTTCGAAATAAATCTATATAATGAAATTAGTCTGAAAAAAATTGAGCTTTTTAATCCATGAACGAAGCTAGGAGGTCCTGGAAGAAGTCTGAGTACAAATGTGTCACGTGAACACCCAATATGATTAGATCAGGTAACTTGATACTTGATTACCTAGGAAAGATATGGTGAAATACAAAATAACCGAAGGTGATGAGGGCACATGTTCATTTCGGACGGCTAGGCCGATTGCTTTCGGTTCACTCACGAGCCGAAGACAGGGTTAAAAGTCATGTATATGAAAGCCCAATAGTCGAGGTGAAACTGAGTTGCATGGAAAAGCGATAAACATAATCAGGAACTATAACCACTAAAAGCAAAAATGGACCACAAATGGTAAAAATACTGAAGTATGCAACTTAAGCTAGCATCAAGCGATCTTGCCTGTCTTTCAGTAGCTGCTGCGGATCAGTCATTCAGCAGCAATGTTCTGTGCGAACAGATGCGATGTACTCTCGAAAGAAGGTTCCAGGAGATCTTGACCTTCAAACACAACCAAGCTGCGTGCTGAATGCACATGGGTTACAAAGGCTTGCAAATTCAGATGATAAGACTTCACCAAAAAATGTTTCTCAACACGAAACAAGTCGTGATGTGCACATTCTGCCAACCTGCAAGAGTGTTCGCTGTGCATGGGTGTCAGTTTGTGGAAGGCGACGAAAGTAAGATTCAAACCCTTACCAGAAACGCCTTGTCCAGCGACCACTGGTCTTGGGACGAAAAGTGTAATAAAAGTATAGTAGATAAATTTCATGCTTTTGGGAAGAATATTCAAAAGTGATATAAGGATTCAAAAGCACAAAAACTAGATAAAGGTCATAGAATTGTCTTGTACCAGCAAGGGGAATACAAAGTTCAATGCGCTTCTCGCATAAAATAAATGGAACAAATTCATGACTACGAAAATTTGTCCAAGTAGATAGATTTCTGTTTTCCTAATAACTCCCGTGATATTTTTACAAAATCATTCACCGGCATCCCCTCATTGACTCCGTATGTCAATGCAGTCTAACCGACCTTTACGCAACTCACACAAGTCCACCACACACCCGGCTTGTGCTACTCTCGCCCACCACATGGACTGTTGATCTCTCGTCCAATCAGGCGGGTTGACAGCCGATCTCAACTGATCACGTGTGTGTGCAGAAAAAGAATGCAAGGGTGTAATCAGCTTTTGGAACGCCCCACATTGAACGGGACGGCCCCTTTCAGACAAGACACATTGTTCATTGGAGGATCGGAGATAGTACTCTCATTTCGACTGCGTCATTTAAGAGAATGATAATTCCCAAACGGTCACAAAGTGCAAGGAGCGACGTCAGTTGAACAACCAGTCTTCTCACCTGCAATCCGACGGATTTCACACATTTTCACCCGCTACACCACACTGGCATATTTGTGGCGTTAAAATAACATTCTGATCATTACGACTGGAATCGAGAAATGAAACGTCATTTGATGCCATGAGGTATACGCGTGAGTCGATGTAGACTTACTCGGCTGCACATCCTGTCCACTAAACGATCTCCGAGACATTTTTTCAACATTTTACAACACCACAATGTCCGTTTGGCGTGACACCAGCGGACACGAAATGCTAAGTCAACTGTGAGCAGACGCATGGCTTATTACTGCAATCCAAACTTATTTGACTGAAAACGTTTCGTTTTTTTTACATCCTTATGACGTGCGTGCAGTTTGTATTTAACGAAAGACCCCGTCCCATAGCCTCCGAGGCTTGCTACATAAACGAAGGTGGGTTGGAGACGAGTTGCAGAAGAAACATGCAACAATGACTCTGAAACTGAGTGGGGTGAAAACAAAAGATCTCAGTAAATCGGTTGTAATAACGAGCAAGCCGACAGCAAACGCAGTCTACCACCATGGTGGTCGGCGGATCTGAAACGCGAAATGCTGACCATCTTGGGTTGACAGAAGTTCACTTGACTTGATTTGAGAAAAACAATCATACGGTAACTGAAGCGTCAAACAACTAAACCGTTTCTCGAGACTGTTGTGATTGAGAAACTCTGCTACAATAGGATAGAAGACCTGCACGCCACAAGGCGTTTCCTTAGATTTTGGATGCAGGAATGGCCATGATATCCGACTTTATCCATGAATAAAGTAACATCACACTTTCTGAATAAACAATCACAAATAAGCAGCAGATTTGTTGGGGATTTGAGCGTTTTCATTTGGCAATCTTTCTTCAAAAATGTCATAAGAGTGCACTGATGACATTACGACGTGGAAAGTGCTGCCCAGTGACAAAATAAAGCTGCAGTCCTTTTTCATGCTCCACTAACAAGGCGTCTTTTACCTGAACAGATGAATGAATCACTCGACCGATGATCGGTTCATTTGGTTCAAAACGGATGCCTTATAGGTCACCAGTGTCTTTGTGAATGCTAGAGGTGCATGCACAAATAAAAAGCCTAGTATAGATCGGGCGCCTTCTTCATGTATGCCGGAATATTCCAGGTTAGTAGAAGACACACCAAAGTACGGCTCGTAACGAGAAAAAAACTGAATGCAATGCTATTGGTGGGTAGGGAGATTGGTGTTCTCAACATATATCGGAGATTGGACATGCTACCGTGAACGGAAGTTCTTGAAGTCCGTTTCACTTCATCTCAGTTGCCAGAAGGAAAGCTCGCCATGCTCAACGGAACACCACTATAAGGAATAGTCTAACTGTCCTCCAACGTCGCATCCTTCCATTTTTATTCCGGGGCATGTTTGCTGATGTTTTGCAGATCCACCCTCTGGGGAAAAATTCGAGTGCAAATCTGGACCAAAGTACGTCACAAATCACCAAGCTCCGATTATCTTTCACAGCTCTATCTTAAGGTGGTTGAATGAAACTTGTTTAGTGGACCTTAAATTTTGTTTTCCGAGGCCTGACAGTCTGAGCAGATTCACTTTTCACGGGAAGAATCACTTGTTGTTCCCACGATTCAGACTGGCTCGTGGAACAAGTTTACTAGCCGCATAGCAAAGTCTGATCCCAGTATTGTCAAAGCTGTCGATCTTTGTTGGCTTTAAGACGTGAGTGATAAGAATAATCCCCAGAGACAGACTGGATTTCACACCGGTTTTGGGTGAATCCATAATGTTTCAATCTTCGACAGTTGTTTGAGCACGGTTTTGTTTTCCAAAGGCAAGATCTCGTTGTCATTAAACATCCGATTTTGACTCCATTGACAGGACTACATTAGGGTACCAGATGAGCGGTGGTATACCAGAGCTGTATGTACCAGACCTCGGAGTGTTACACCGTCATACCTGTGGTCAAGTTAGAGCTTATGGACAGCTTTTGTCACCTTCCCCATTTCCAATGAAGCACGACAAGGATAATCGAAATCTTTGTTTCTCTTCAGCTTTGTCTTGAAGTGCGTTTTATTGAACACTCGCTGGATTAGCGGATGTTCCAGTATGCCGGTAATATCACTGTGCTGAAGAACAACGTACGGATCATTCGAAACACAATAGATCGCTTAGAAATTAACATGTCCGTATACGGTATGGGCTTTCCATCTTCAGAGTGCAAACTACCTCTGTGATACTAAGAGGAGCATGTACCTGTATTCAGCTTAGAAGTAGTCATTAGGTTTGAGAACCCAGAAGCCCGATCATATCTGCTATTGTTGAGCTGGGGATCACATCACAAATTGGGAGAACGACAACGGCTTTCACTAATGTACAACAACTGTGACACTTTTCCCCATGGGAAGGGTGCAAAGCGCAGAGGTTTGCAGTGTTCTTTCTCAAGGATACGGGAGCTGGTACTTCCGCGTTGCAAATATCCGGCGGCTTTAAGCATTCAAAGACTGATGCCTCCGCAGCATTACTCGACTTTGGTGGCAACAACAAGTGAACAACAACGACATGTGCCGTTCAGTATTTGATACAGAAAGTTATCTGCTAACGGAATTACTGGCTCCACTATTTCCGTGGCTTAAACTCGTAATGTGTACGAATTTAACATCGTCGTTATAGTTCTTCTCACTTTCCTGATTGTAGCCCACTAGATGAGAATTTTCGATGGCTAGAAAAGTGGAACAAATTTTGTGTAGTTTGTCTATTGACCCTCCGTTCTTCATAACCAAACCAGGAAAAAAAAGAGCGAAAACCGCAAAATATTTGTGGTGCACACGTCTTTTGCCTTTGCTTGTTCCTGTGCTACTGTTCACCTCGCTTTCTCCCCTGTTGTTGCTTTGGTACAGCGGTTGTTCTCCTCTCGGTGCAATATAGAACATTGGTTCTATTGATCATATCAAAACTGTGGATTGTAGTTGCGCTTGGTAATCTCATCTGCAGTTTGGTGTTTTCATACATGAATGAAAGGAAAAACGGCATCTGAATTACCACCATGATTTTCGATGTTGAGTTGCTTTGAACGCTTGTGCAAAAAAATCTGGTTTTTTCAGTGAATTCTCGAAAAATCAATTTTAACTGGGAGAAATTCTTCAGCACAATTTCAGTTTGATAAACTCGACTAATGGCTGTAATAATGGGACTGAGTGCTTCGAAGGGGGAGGGTTGCAGTAAGTGATTTTCAACAATTTAGGTTGCTCAAAATACACGAAATCAGAATGTCAGAATTTCGCAACGTCTTTTTTGCACCAAGCTATCTTACTCGCGATCGATTATGCTGGTTATGGCGAATCGGAATTCATGAGGCACATAACAAAGAATGTTTGAATGGAAAGAAACTGGTGTCCCATCATTGTTGGCACCAGGAGAAGTTGAATTTGTAATGACAAAATACAATTGAATCACAAGCATATTGAAAGGTTCGTTGAAAGATTTTTTTCCCAATAGATCCGATTCGCAAGTTTGGTACCCTAAATCGGGCTTATCGTTCACGAGTTTTTGTGGGGATGACTGATTTATCCTTCGCAACCTGGCTTAGCTAAAGGCAGAAAAAATGCTTTACGTATTGGATTATGACAAAATGTCAATATTAACTAAGAAAGTTTTCGACAATTTTTTTATTGTGAATGATATAATGTTAATAACACAGCGTTGTTGGTAGATGTGATATGCGCCAAAGTTTCGACTGCCGTGGGTAGTCTTTCTCAAGGCAAGTTTTACAATTAAATGCATTTGGTTGTACAATTTGCCTTGAGAAAGACTACCCACGGTAGTCGAAAAGTTGGCGCATATCACGTCTACCAACAACGCTGTGTTGTTAACATTATATCATTCGCATTAAGACCAATACATGGCGCATCAATTTTTCGATACACCTCTTAAGTCATTTGGTCTTGATATTTCTTGACAGTTGGTTGGATTTTCTTCTATTAATTTGACAATAATGGGAAACATTTTTTTCTTAGAACTAAGACGACAATGCAGCTTTTAAATTGCTGTCTTCTTCAGTGAAAACAACTCAAAAGACGCCTATGGCTGTATTCTAGATCGTAATAGAATATCCATGGGATGAGAAATAAGGTTTGATGGATTTTGTTGAAAAAAACATCAAAACTGTTGACTTTTGAGTCTAATATAAAAGTCACGATATTCCGTGTTTACTTTGACATTCTATGATGACCGGTTCATGAATGGGGCTAAACAGACTTGATGTACCTCGATGAATCATGCAGATATATATGAAATTGCATGCAAGTTTGACCGCTGTGGAAACGTACCGGAAACCGAAACTTTCACATGCTACAAGCTATTTTCGTTTACGCGACATGCTCCAGTCAGGAATTCAAGAACGAACGTTCTTGTGAGACGTACAAATCAATAAGACTTACTGCCATCCCGTCAACCGTACCGTTTGGCCTTAACTTATAATCATGAAAGGCAGGCCTATGGGGTTGGACCGATATGAAATGCGAATGGGGTTTCCTCATTCCCACACATTATTCGAAAAGCTTTCTAGGGACCGCAGAAATTATTGATTTTTTATACGAAACCTTATGGAGAGTGTGAAGAGGCCGATAAACTTGTTGTTGTACATTCAGTACTAAAATAATCGGACAAAGAGAAAATATACCGTAGCTGTTGATGACTATTTAATTTTTAGCAGGTAAAAAATATGTTCTATTGGCAAAAACCAGCTGAAATGCACTGTCACGAAGAAGCATAAATTTTGACAAATACCTAGGCAAAAAATTGTTTTATCTCTGTCCAGAGTTCTGTCTAGTGCCGACAGAAAACAATCACCGTACAGGTTCTGTCTTAATCTCGTTTTTCTTAGCTCCGGTTTTCACAATCCGTATGGTTTTCAATGAAGATTACGGTCTCACAAGTGTTTTGAACAAGTTTCTTGCAGCGTACATCTTTATTCAGATTCGGCTTATAGAATTTCGCGTTTAAATTCTTTTCAGATTGTCTTGAAAGCATAATTTGCGATTTAGCAAAACGCGAGGACCTATAGCATTTTTCTGCGAGCAGGGTGGTAGCCAATCGAATGTACCATCGTAAAGTCGAAAATGATCAATGGTCCAGCGAGGTGGAAGAGGATAAAAATTGAGTTATGTTTCATCACAGTTCCATGTGGGATTTTATTTACCAAGAAACGGGTCTGAGAACGGTTCCCGCAATAGGATGACATCAAACTTGATATGTGAAGTGATAAACATGAAAAGATAAATTCATCTTCGAGGTATCAGCTCTCTCTGATAGACTTCTTAAGACAGAAGGTAGCCACGTGATTACATTACCTAGTCACAAGTTTGGGAATGAAAGATTTTAATCGATCCAACAAAAGATCTCTGAGGAATTTCGATTGTACACTTTAACTAAAATGCCTGAATCAAAGTTTATTCTTTCTATTCTTGGTACACCAGGAGTTAGTTTCCGTGACGAAAAATGCACTACTGCGGATTAAGGAAAAGGTAATTCCATTGCTATTATGTGCTTACTTGATACGAGTTGAAGGTGGACCTTATTGTGACTGAGTGTAGTGTACCGCTTATGTTGGTGTGCATTTCGTTCCATATAGCTGAATCACAAACCGCTTCTTCACCAATTTCCGTGCCAGTTACGTAAATACTAGAAAACGCCAATCGAGTTTTCAGGGAGTCATGTTTCTAGACAACTTCCCATTGTTGTAAGTGAATTTCTTGTTCGTCTCCATACTGTCACAGTTAACTTTTCGGCGGGGTGCAGACATTTCATTAAGTGCCAGATCATTTTCTAATAAGTCATCAGTTGAGAAGAACCATTGTGTTACGTGTGTACAACAAGACACTTGGTTCCACTTGTATCAGTGTACTGATGAAAAATGTTTGAATCATTTTCGAGAGAAGATGAAACGGTTCTGATGACTAGTAAATTTCAAGCACATCAGCCCAATGTCAATTATACCGTGAAAAACGCACAGTAGGTCTGCCATCAGCCTGACAGCAAAATGACTAAAATACAAGCTTTCATAAAGATAGATTTGTATCAAAGTGCTTCCTACTCAGGCACGCGAGTTATTCCTTTTCAGCTGTGCGGCAGTGACTGTATCCTATGTTAAAACGGTAAAGTGAGTGGATCGGGGTAAAAGGGTTTAAGAAGTGCTCGATGAAATTAGGTTACAAAAATTCTGAGTTAAGGATCCAACTCGATGAATGTCCTTTAACCCCAGTACGAATGAGTCAGATCATGCGCACAATAGTCATCAAACAAATTTCGACCTCCAACACCATTGCACCGTTTGTATAGAAATGATACGACACACGGACCATGGTGTTCCAAAAAAGAAATTAAAACATATATATATATGTATATATATATATATATATATATACATATATATAAGATTCTGGTGAGACACCAATTCGGAGCGTACAAGTTTGGACGTATGGATATGTGAGTACCGGATACGCGTAACTGAGTAGCGACAATAACCGCAAAATCGGTAGTGTGTTCCCGGACAAATTCTGTTTACTCATCCAGATACTACTTACAATTTCCATGTACACACGTATACGCTGGAGCGTTCTATCCTCGTTCCTAAAGTTGGCCCAACTGACAATGAATTATCAGCAGGTCCCAGTCGTGGTTCTTTTGTGGACTTCGACGAAGAGATTCCATGCACACTCCTGACGCTACAAATGATATATATATATATATATATATTCTCTCGAATACTTTGTTCTACCCTGGGATATGATCCTCACGTTTTCGAGACTGAACGTTGGCACATTATATCTACCAACAACGCGGCCTTGTTAACATATCATTCACAATTTGAACTTGTGGTTTTCCCGGTATTCGTGAACTGAAATTGGAGAGAGTGGATCGTGCCATTTTGTTGCCAATTGATGCTCATGGATCCATGTCCCGAGTTTCTTTCCGATTTGTCCAGTGAACTGTTTTCACAGTCTTTGTAGTCGAGTTGATAGACAATGTTAGTCGATTATTGTTAGCTGTCGGTTCTTTCGTCCTAGAGAGAATCTTTCGGAGGGTTCTTATTGGCTTGTGCGCCAATTCAGTTCCTTGGGGCTTGATTAATTTTGTCATCTCAGCGATATGCTTGATGTACGGCAAAACCGGAAGGTCGCAAGTTCAACTTCGAAAACGTGAGAATCGTCGCCCATGGTAGAACAAAACGTTCGAGGAAATTTCTCGGAGCTTGGCAATCCTCGGAAAGATCGATAAACGGACATGTCGATCTGGACCACGTAGACCAATCAATCCGATCGAAGGGCCAATCAACATAAGCCAGTCGAAACGGAAGCCGATTCAGCCCACAACATTTCAACAATAGACGAAGGTGAACAATGCCGCTGGGCAGCATATCTACCCCACCACCTAACCAAGAGCAGCCAATCAACACCGACTTAAAGACTAGGTGACCCATTTAGGCGAACGACGGCAACCAGATGCCCGCCACAATATCATAGCACTGACGATGTCACCTCAATTGATGATGAAACGTATACAGTCAAATTGCTCAGCTCAACGTACAAACTAGGGACGTCCTGTTGAATCTGAGCTACGAGAAAGAACACCATTCTCTAATCTCTTTTATATATATATATACTGTGGCATCATCAGGTCGTCTAATTTCCTGTCGAACACACTGTCTTCAAAACTTCTAAGATGTTAGCATAAATTTGATTGGCTATGAATGCAACATTAGCAGTGACTGTTTTCGCTGGGCTACGGGAATTCGGGAACGGGGGGAAAAACAACGGATAGCCCTTGCGGTCATCACCGGCAAAAGGTGATGCGTCAGAGGGCGCAATCACTGTTCAACGAACCACTCCGTTGAACGAATTAAGTTGCTTTAAGATGCGGAACGTCCTCTTGTGACTGGGTACTGTTATTATTCTGATTCCTCTAGAATCGGTCACATGATATATGTCTCAGTCGTTCGTGAAACTGAGGTCCAATTCGGAAGCAGCTGTGTGTAAATCCCCAGATTTCTTGAATCGTTTTCATCCCCATGAAAAGTTTATTATCGGGGATAATGTTTGTTGGGAGATTAAGAATATTCTAGTGAATTTCTGTGCAAGCTGATTTAATCACAATTGTCGATTTGGCTGTTTCGACGTTAAAAGTGGTCCAGGCTTTTGTAGTTGTAAGCTACATTCGCAATGATTTAGCTGAACTACGTGGCCATTTGATATGCTTCACCACTAAGCTATAACTGAAACACTCAAATTACCATGACAACTCGTCCTTTTTCTCTAGTTATAACTACATTAAAGAGAAGTGAAGATATCGGTAGGAAAAACTTTAGAAGAAAATTGGAAGTGATCATGATACAGCAAATTCTCTTACTTATTTCTGGCGATAACCCAATTGGCCGGGATAATATCATCCTAATAGACTTTGTATAAGGGAATGCTAAGCATAACTAGTTGACACTGCATTTTTTATACGCTCACTTGATATTCTGGCTTGGTAATCTTAACAAGCAAACTATGCAGTGAATAAGGTGATCTTTGATCGAGCTGACAGCCACGGCTATGGCGAATTCCAAGTCACACGATTCATTGCTGACCAGAATTTGATGCTGCAGCCTTCACCGACAAATGGTGCCAGGGAATATTTCTCAGCTATTTTATCATGAATAAATTATGATTTGATATTGATAGTCTGTTGCGGTTTGAATGGTATCGTGTGAGCCCAATCAGCCAGTGGATCTGCCTACCTAAAGACGGAATTACAGCTCTGAACTATATTCTACACTTTCTGACATATCTGACTATTGACCGAGATCATGAAAACCGTGTTATTCACGTCTATAATGTAAGGTTTTGTAAAAAAAACGAGGCTGACTATCGCATCGGGCTAGAACTTTTACAAGCAAAAACAAACCTGAACAAAATGATGAGACAAATAAATAACAATCATTCCCCAGGCTGACTGTATCCAACGCCTAACCGGTTCTCCACTTTCTCGAAGCACCACATTCCATCGTTACCTTCCTTCCCGTTCTTTTTTGATGTTTTTGCAATTTGCTAATCGTTTACCTGACGTCCTCATCTCCTACGGAACATGCACCCAACCATCAACTTCGCTTATTCATTCCCGATAATTAAATGAATCATATTTGACTAACTGAAACTAACTATCCGATTTGCCAGTAATACGTCGGTGAATATGATGGCAAAATAAGAGACCGAGATGCGTATGAACAAGAAATCCTACTTGCTCATGGTGCATTTAGGCAAAATGAGGTTTAAACAAGTTATTCTTCTGCATCCGAAAATTGCCAGCTTCAACTGTGCGTTGGGAAAGAAGTATTAGGTGGTTAAATTGATCAGAAAAACGATATACTTCATTATTCTCGAGTCCATATCAGTAATGAAGACTATGAAGGCACTGTTTCATTAATGCTGATACAACCATAATACATGGACATCGAGACCCGATCGAGGGCTAGTACTCGAGATGAATGATCATAAATCAAGTTGTGTCTCAACGATTACTTTAAAATCAACATTAAGTGGTAAGACACAGATAGATTAGTGCGTTTTACATGGTGTGCACAGTTTTTCTGGATTTCAAAAGGAAATCAGACATTTATACAGAGTGATTAATTATTTCCTAAACGAAATTCGTCCATCGTTTCTTATTTTCTTTTAGGTCTGTTCGTTGTGGCAACAAAGGCCGGTGTGTCCATCTATCCGACTTGTTTACCTGTGCATACTCGAAATAACAGGACAGTGAGAAAAATACAACACTCCATTTGCTACCCTTTTTAGTACCATAATTTAACTAACCGGTTATGATCAAGCACTCAGTGTTGTGACTTTTGAATCCGAGGGTACCTGAATCATTCCCTACTTTTTCCCGTCACATCGTTCTTTGGAAGCTTACAATTGATCGTGACACATTCTGTTGCAATATATGGAAAGACAATCGAAAATAAAGAAACAAGGTCGAATACCGGATTTTATGCTGGTAACGATCATCTGCTCAGACGAAGAATCCAGCGGAGTCATAGAGCTTCGTTGATACTGCGGCGTTACTGAATTCTCCCTCAAAATACGCACTGGAAACTGATCTTCAAAATATTAGCCCCAGAATGCAAATGGATAATCCATCATTGTCCAAAGCTAATCGACTTCTATTGAATACCGTATTTCGGCAACCATAAATTCATACCACAATAAAAATTAAACCAGCAGCCTTGTGCTCATCGGGAAAACACGTGAACAAATTGGTCACTCTCGGTACGGCCATCAAATGAGACTAACGGAGGACTGACTATTAAGTAATCTCGATTCATTTTCGATATGTGCATTGAATAGCCATGGTCCACGATAGATAAATTAGTTGATGCATCTTTCTAATAATAATATTTGTTTTCAGTTGTATCATTAGCTTTGTAATTTTAAAAAAACTTATTCAAGATATGCTAGGAATGGTGCACTTTCAGCCCGTCTTACTCGTTCTTCTCTGCTAATGTATACCATAACCGTTGTTTCACGTCGCTCTCTCAACTCGGGGAATTACGGGACACTAGTCGTTGTCTGTATTTGGACAGGATAAAACAATATTCTAACACTGTAAACATTATGCGAAATTTTGTATGAAATTTTATCTAGGGAACCTCAGACCCGGTGGTTGAAGACTTATGCCGATAGGACTAAAAGCGGCAGTCAATGGACTTCTCGAATTCGAGATCTTTTCGCCTTTTATTGTTCTCCTGCTTCAAGAGATTTTAATTTATTTTTTCCGTTGCTATTTGGTACCGCGATGAAGCAGTCAAAATCAGAACACATCCATGCAAGGTTAATAATCGTACAAACTGAACTAACGAATTTCAACCCCCCCCCCACCGAATGAATGGTACGTACGTGGACGAGCATGGACTTACCGACTGAGGGAAAACATTGGTGACAGCTGTCCTCGGTTTCGCTAAAGTTGACATGGTATGTCTGTCTCGCATTTGGGTTTGATCAGAAAAATCAGACTCCAACGGTGATCTGAATGAGGAGAACAATGTGTAGGTGAGTGTAAACGAGTTCCAATAATCCGACACACAAAAACAGGGGATTTGAATGATTCATAAACCTCGCGTACGGTAAGCATTAATATTTCACGATCATTTACTTTGTTATGTGGTCGACGAAAATGTCATCGGAGCCATTACGTGTATTCATCCGAATCATTTGGTCCGTATCTAAACCCTGTCTACTTTTCCACCGGTTAAAACGTTGATTGAATCTTCTCAAATAGTAATGCGTGCTTAACGGATTGCCCAAACAACGAGGTAAAATCAATGAGTAGACCATTATTCTTTCTTGCAAGGATAAATCTTTGAATGAGACGAATACAGGATTTGGAGTAAGGTTGTCATATTCAGGTGAACACTGCATGGGGTGATGCATAAGTTGAAGTGGATGAATGTGTAAGAAAAAAAGGTAACAATTGTTTCCAGTTCACCATGGTTCTGAGGCAGTGCCCGATTGAGGGAACGTGGTTGCGCGTGTGAGTATGTCGGTGTGCAGGCTACATGCATTTGTTACAGCTCGTTGTGGCCTGATTGGTCCAGTTTCACTGTTTACGTATCAGGCGAGTCAATGGAAAAAGGAAATCAACATAACTCAAGGTATCTTACATGATCTTTCTCTTGGACACGAAAGTATGATAAAGATCTGGTTTTTCTGTGGATCAGGGGTACCACCAGTGCGATAAATTGATTCCCCGGGTTCGACAGTGTCCCGAAATTCGGTTTTGAGCAGAATAAATTACTCACTGATCTGTTATGTGTAATCTTGAGTCTAAAACGCACTCAATTTGGATAAAACCTGGCGGTTCTGTTAGCTTCAAGAATTAATTCTGTTCAGGACGAAAATCTCAAAAATCTGATTGATGGAAAATGTTTCATAGTCTCCAGTTTGAATGGAAAATGTTTGTGTATTACAGTCCTCAACATTGGATTTAAGATTCTGGTCAACCACTCCAATATCCATTGTGGTGATAAAGCAAGCGCTCACCGATTCAGAGATTCACTTAAACTTGATATTTCGTCAGTGAGATATTTCCGACATACATCGCTTTAAGACTGCATCTCATAACCAAGGGTGGTTGGGAACAGGACGCCATGTTCAATATTCTAATTCATTCCAGTCGTCACGTGAATAGGCTGAAGAAGCAGCAACAAACATTGCTCTCCCAGAGTTCTGTGTGTGTGTGTCTGTGTGTGCGAGTAAATATATAGGCTCTATCTTGTTTCGGATGAACCTCAAAATCTGTGGTTTCTTAATGGCTAGCTGAAGGCTGATATCACATAGTAGGGTATTACATGAAAGCATATGATCCCTTACTACTAATACCGACAACTCTATTCGTTCCTGATAGTCCGTCGATAGAAAACATTTCCGTCACATTGATAGTCCAGGGGCTCCGGTTGTGAACTCATGTGTCTGAAGTAGCATCTTACGCGATTAAGCTGTGTGTTGAGACTAAAAAAGGCGGACTGGGGAGGTAGTTGTACTAGAGGAATATTGGAATTTCTCTCCTGTCACCTTTGGAACTTTTTGGTATTCCCTGCTTCAGGTAAAAATTCTGTCATTGTGCCCATTGTCTATCGCACAAATTGAATACCGAGGACTGCTTGGATAAATAGATCAACCTAAAAAATTTGTATTCCCAGAGCTAGCAGCCACATTTTAGATTGCTAGCTTATTCCTGATGTGACCTTTATTTTGTGATAAGGTTCTCGTTTTACACTTCTGTGATTAGGAGAATTTGTCAATACCATAACATGGCGCCAGATTTAGCAAACTCATTCTTTAGATTAAATAGTTTTAGTTATTACACTTTAAACGTTTCATTCTAAACGTATTCGAGCACGTGGTAATTTGTCGGTTATTTTTTGTAACTCACTTGATAGGTGACAACAAAATATGTTCTTGACAAATAAGTTATTCTATGTTTGCATTGGAGTTTAATCCCGGTTAAGATTAAGAATTCATTGATCATATACTAGGTGGTATCATTTTAGCCCCCGAATCGGAAAAGGATCGTGTTTCGAAAATCGATCAATCGACTTTGGAATTGACAAGAGGAAAAAAACTGTTTGTTTACCCTACTGAAATCAATTCACTATCTTGGGCCGGTGAGCCACTTTATCTTTCAGACTACCGATTAATTCTTGTTTAGAATGCAACAAATGATCATAAAGAGCAGCTGATGTTTTCAGTCATCGACAGAGAACCAGATAATTATCTAGATCATATCTACCGAAGTACTTCTGAAATGAAGCCTATGGTTGTTGTTTTGTTTAGTTCTTTCACTATCCGCGAGGCAACCGCAATGGTTAGCTGAATTAGACCGGATTTTTACCACATGCGTAATACGGATAGCAATAATAATATTGATGATACTGTATTCCCTTCCTATCTATTGTACAACAAATAAACAATAGCCCAAGAAGGGGTTTATGGCCACTGAAAAGCTGCGAAAAAGGAAACTGGCGGACTATGGCAGGAATCCATCTGGATTGGTAAAAATAACATTCTCAGGTGACAGGTGGCTGCTTTCAACCTTCAAGGATTCAGTTATATGGCGTCTTGGACCGTCAAATTCTCACAAACATCAACACAGTAAGCGCTGTTCAAACACGAATAGCAGAAATGCCGAATTTTTAGAATAACAATTGACATGAAAGCAGAAAAATTGCGTCCATTAACTCGCAGATGGTTTTCGTGGTGATCCACAATGAGGTTAATGTGACATACAACGTGGCAGGTTGGTAGCTGCGTGAAGTCATATTCGTCACCTAGTGAACAGTTTATCACTCTGTAGTAAATACAACCAAATACAGCGAAGACATTTTTCCGGGAGTAACGCATATATATATATATATATATATATATATATATATATATATATATATAGCGTCAAGGGCCTTAATTGGTTCTGCACCACGGTCCTTCGTGCTGGTTCCGCTCTCCTCGTATAGTGAGCTCTAACCTTTTCATTGCACCTATGCCTGATGCATGTTACAAAAATTATGCTCTTGCAAATAATTATTTAATTCCGGGTGACTTCGTCTGAAAACTGGTTCTATTTCATTATGGTTAGTACTAGTATGGCAGCACCTTCCTCACTGCCGGCGCCTTTGGGATCGACAATAAGGGGCCACTTAACTCAGATAGTCGGCTGCAAAATGTGTTCTTTTGAAGCAGGTAGTCAATATGACAGTGAGCTATAGCTGATCTTTGAAGAAAGCTGAACTTAGAGAATGAAATGAGAAGCCCACAAAGTGGTGGAATTTAGAACTTCACCAAATGCAGGTAGTGCATGGTCAAGATTCACAGTAACGGACTTCTATCTAATAGACGGTATAGCGGAACCGCAGTTCAGCTCAAGGACAAACAAACACGCGCACAAACAAAAAATCAGACACTGATGGAGCACTAGACTGAAATACTGGTCTTACTAGGAAGAGGACTAAGGTTTGTAAGAGTGAACAGCAGAATGGCAGTCACCTTGACGGGGGAGAACCAAAAGGTTCAGCTTGCAATGTAAGATGGATGTCTGGTGGGATCACAAAGACAAGGGACTACTGTGAATTGTTTTGCAAAAATAAGACACGGTAGTTTGTCGCAAATGAGTGTCACCTAGATACACCACATACTAGAGATGATTATCAAGTGGGAAACGAAAGGTCAAATGTCACGGCGTCCATATCATATGAACAAGCATACATTGAAAATCAAATCAACTTAGATTGTTATGGTACATTTCTTCATTTGTCATGTATGAGTTAATGTCTGCCGATAACACTGTCCCTGTCACCGAACTGTTTGTCCTTGTTGCATAGGCGCAGTATCTCTTGCGCTAATTTAATTCCGTGTGGCCTCGAGTGGGGTCATTGTCATGAAGACTTACAGTAGTCGAGTTGCAGACGACGTGACATTCTGAAGCAATTATTGTTCTGAGTTCGAGTCTTTCAACCCCGGCTACTTTGCCATTTCGATAGAAATCTATTGATTGAAACCCCTTTTCTAGAACTATGCTCATTGTTTTATGAATATTTAAAAGGAGTCGAGCACGAAATTGAAATTAGACAAAGCATCTCAGTTTTTGCACCAACTAACTGGTTTAACTTTTTTGAAGCTTTTACACAGTTTTGCACAAATCCATTTGTTTCGTCGAGATGCTAAATGATTTCCGACGATTAAAGCCATTGTGACAATTCAAACTAATCTGGAATGTGATTATTTTGAGATGCCTTTGGAATGCAATTTTGCTATCCTCGACACGGGCATAACCATAATTCACTGATGTGAAACCCCAACAACCTATCCCCAATCGAGAACACCATATATCTAAATGAGATCAGTAGTTAGAAATTCAAGAACGTTATCCTGGCCAACCTAACACTCATAGAACCGAATCGGTTAGTGGCAAATTATTTGAAACCCAAAGTAATCAGTACGAAGCAACCGAAAGCAAAAGGAAAACTGATCGTTCAATCTCGAAATCCCCTCCGTGCCTTGCTCACCGAATAATCGGTGTTTTATCTGAAATTGATCTGTACTGCTAAATGTTTGGATTTGGTTTTGATGGTTCACTTGTCTTTCAATAATCTGTCCCAATCGGTTAGTGGTTTTCGGAGGTCGTTTATTGGACAGGATGTGCAGCCGAGTAAGTCTACATCGACTCACGCGTATACCTCATGGCATCAAATGACGTTTCATTTCTCGATTCCAGTCGTAATGATCAGAATGTTATTTTAACGCCACAAATATGCCAGTGTGGTGTAACGAGTGAAAATGTGTGAAATCCGTCGGATTGCAGGTGAGAAGACTGGTTGTTCAACTGACGTCGCTCCTTGCACTTTGTGACCGTTTGGGAATTATCATTCTCTTAAATGACGCAGTCGAAATGAGAGTACTATCTCCGATCCTCCAATGAACAATGTGTCTTGTCTGAAAGGGGCCGTCCCGTTCAATGTGGGGCATTCCAAAAGCTGACTACACCCTTGCATTCTTTTTCTGCACACACACGTGATCAGTTGAGATCGGCTGTCAACCCGCCTGATTGGACGAGAGATCAACAGTCCATGTGGTGGGCGAGAGTAGCACAAGCCGGGTGTGTGGTGGACTTGTGTGAGTTGCGTAAAGGTTGGTTAGACTGCATTGACATACGGAGTCAATGAGGGGATGCCGGTGAATGATTTTGTAGAAATATCACGGGAGTTATTAAGAAAACAGAAATTTATCTACTTGACCAAATTTTCGTAGTCATGAATTTGTTCCATTTATTTTATGCAAGAAGCAGATTGAGTTTTATATTTCAAGAGTGGAATATTATAATTTCATGAACCTCGGACAATCTATTGGTATTCGTGAGTCTGTTAAACATTGACCTGTCCAGTTGAACGAATAAAGAGTTCATCCATTTTTCCTTGATTAATGACTAATATCACGATGGTCTTCCAATCGGTCACATGTGCTTGATGCGGATTCGAAATTTCATTCTGTGGCCTGCTCCATGAGCAGATGCCTCCACAGAACAGATTTTCTGTCGTGCCAAGGATGCGCTTCATAGGAAGAATCACTTTAACTCGAAGAAGTTATCATTGAACGGACTTCGTCAACCTTCGTTACTGAACATGAAAATGTATGCCCCTTACTGCTTCTTAAAAATGTCAAAGTAATGCGGAACTACGTAAATATATCCGAACTTGCCCTCCACCTAGTGTGTCGATATCTCGAGTGCATGGATCTTGTAAGTGTTTCTTCTTGCATGTGTACACCTTCGTCTACCTATTTGTAGGAGGGACTGATATTTTGATGAATCAGCTGCAGTGTGGAAGCTGATGTACGCACGCCATAACGTGTAAAGAAGAGACTAGTTTTCACCCAATTCCAAATAATTGCAGCGTAACTGCTGAATAGGATCGGGAATGAAATCGGAGGTCAAATGACCTAGGAATTGCTTTGAGGAGTAGATAGTTCATGGCTATGCTGCTTCCGAGAGACTGATTGGGTAATCACTGATTACACCATGAGGTGTGAAAAGGAATGCTGAATGAATGAAACCAGACGTGAGACCTACTGCTGCTGGCAATTTAGTCGGGCATTTTCAAGGCACTAATGCACGAAAGTTTACTGGCTCATATGCACCACCGTGCCAATAAAATAGGCTGACTACTGATCTGCCCAAGGAGACCTTATCCCTAATCGTTCATTGAACCTCAAAAATCTGCGATAGAATTAATGATGTACTGTGTCAAAAGTCAATTAAAAAAGAATTTCCTATTTTTTGTCAGTGTTATTTGGAAATTTTAAAGACGTTGAATTTTCGGCATATCATTCGTAAACTCACTTCCGTTTTTTTAACTGTGTGAATAGGGTTTTCTTCAGATCGGTTTGGAGGGTACTGTTCGTCGTTCCGTGCGAACGCAAAACAATTTGTCATGCTGAGTCAAACAGGGAATAGTTTACCCTGGTTAATGTTTAAAAATGTCGAAAATCTCGCATATCAATAGAATTTGACTCGCAACTTTGACTGTCAGCCAACCAATCAGATGCAGCAAGTACATTGTAAGCGAAAATTCCATTGACAAATTCGGCTTTGGTAACACTATAGACGGGATGAATCATTTCATCCTGTGAACAATGATTGATTCACTTTTTCTCGTGAGCATCATCTATCCACGTCAATAAGTTTTTTCCATGTTTTGATCTACAAGGCATACTATGCCATGTTATTCTAGATTCGACTAAGTTATGTTTCTCCTTGTATATGAACCACTGGCAATCAGTATGGGACAAAAAGCCGCTTGAATACGACAAATAAATCATGTGATGTAATTAAATGGATCGTTTCAGGGACGCAATGTGCGTATGATACTTACCACCAGATATGTCTCATTTTAACGCTTGCTATTGCAATCTTGCGAGCATTAATTTTCTTCATATTTAGATTTATTTGGTCGTGATCTGTGTGGTAGGTCAACCAAAAAAAGGTTGTGTTGCTTTCACGAGCTAATCAGATCCTTCCTCTAAACTGAGCATTATTCTCTTATCTTTATCTTTTGTCTTTTACTTCCTTTATTAATGAAACGAAAGTGTACACCATTTTTCAGGAAGGGGGCCGCGACCAATAGAAGGCTGCCAAGTGGGGAAGTTGATCGGCGGTGGGAGGACTCGAACGTGTGACCTTTACGTCCATAGGTCACTACCTAATCGACTTGACAAGTGGTACCAACTAGAAAGTACCAGAATGTTATCCTCTCTCACAATTCCAGAAAAGGAGCCACTTTGGTACTACTTCATTATTATTAATCCTGTCTTTTCAAAGGCACAACTTGCTGTCGAGAAATAGAAAATACGTGTAAATTAGTGACAATATTATTCATAGTGAACCATCCGGTAATTTTGTAGGTCCCAGGGTTTTCCCTTAATGGTCTTCGTGATAGAAAAACAATCGCATAATAGCAAAATTGTCTGCAGTTCGTCGTTTCGAGTATGAGACGTCAACTGTTTGCATAAAATAGGTTACGGTTTTGCCTCACAAAACTAGCAAAGCAATGGTCGGTCACATAATTCTAATTAACTGAATCAGGACAAAGTTGACCGCGTCAACGGACAAACAATAATAGCCTTGCTAATGGAGGTTAAAAATGGTAACAAAATCAGTTTAGCTGCACAAGTTTGATTGCAACCTGCGGATAGTTAACCTCTTTGAAAACCGAAGTAGTCCATGATTTCTGTGTTACATTGATGATCCTGAGTCCATTCCTGGGATGTGTTTGATCGGTATGTAACCCAGTTCAGTCTGCCTGCTTGTCCCAGAGATTTATAAACCATAGTCTACTTCGGTCTGCAAGGGGATGCGAAGGTCAAGTAGACATTTGGGTATTGAAGCAAAATACAAGGAACACTTGAATTTAAATGAATCTGCTGCTTTCACCAGCTCGTGAAAGTTTATTATCTCGTAATAAAATATGCTGGTAGCGTTTCTTGGCTGGTAAATCGTCAACATCTTTTAAGCACATACGCAAAGCATAAGCCAAGTTGGAAATAAACAACACCTATCCTACATAAAGCCCATAAGTGCAAGTGCGCAGTATCTGCTCGCCCTCTAATAAATGACAAACACTTAAATGAAAATAATACAGAAAATGGTTCGTCATACAGCATAAACAGACAAGTCATTCAATTTGTCTCTTATCCTTTTACATTTACTTTCTTTCCTAACGAAACAACAATGCACATCAGTTTCAGGTAAGTTGACAGGCGACGAGAGAACTGGAACCAGCAATCTCTCCAGGTTGAAATGCCTCGAGGTCGACCACTTGACCGCCGTCAAGTGTAACATTGTGCAGAATGTTCACCTCGTTCAGACGGACGCTTTGCTCGTATCCTGATTTTGATACAATCGCTGAAATCACCACCCAAGCAAAAATACCTTCGGGAATTATACACTTTCGTTCGACTACAGAGTTGTTCTACTTAGGCGGGATACTATGCTGAAAAACATGGGAATACCATGAACCTTCTTCTTCCTTCTGGCTGGGAACCATTGGCATTACGTATTCATCAAGTTTGTAAGGGAAGTTGTTGATGAACAGGGGTGAAATATCAATATTCTGATTCCGCTTTTAAATCATAAGCTGAACACTGATACATGAGGGTATTCCTCATGCAAATCCGAACTACTACCCGTTACGGTAGCCCGATTTCATGTTTCATCACCCATATCAATTAATCGTTTTTGATAAGTGTTGTAGTGTTACAAAAATATGGCTACAGGTACTTGTAATGTATATACCTAAGTACATCGTACCTCCCACAGATGGCTGAACATTAATACAGCATTTTTTGGGTATTCGAGTGTAATTTGTCTATTGGGTAGCACTTGGTGTTCTACTAAGAAATATTAAACGCGAAGTTTACCTAAGCGAAAAAAGAAGCGAAAAAACCGATTGAGCAGTCGCATAGTGAAATCCGTCTCAGACCAGAAAAAACACCGATGATAGCAGATTAAGAATTTGTTAGGAATACTTACGACGTTCTCCTATGTGACCACTAACTGTTTCCACGACGCTTAGCAATGAAAATTCACAGGGCCTCATGGAATATCAATTGTTCGTCAGTAGATAAGTAGTTGCAGTGGCTACTTTCAAATTCAGAATGGCAGCAAACTGGTGCACAAATCGCATAGTCAAGAACTTTCGACGTTGTACTATTAGGAAGCCCAGGTGTTAGGTGGAAAACCGTAATTGAATTCAAATTGAACCCGTCAAACCAACTGGCCTGACACTGCTTTAAGTCTGGATGTCGACCTATGTCATAACTATCTAAAGGGGGCCGGTTATCTATGATGGTCTCATGGTACAACATATGTGAAAAGCACCTGCTCTGCCTCCAGAAAATTGATGCGTATTCAACCTCAGATACATATTTAGCACGAATTTTGGCAAACCATGACCGGGTTTCAGCAGAATTCCTGAGCGACCTGTTCTAATGCGTTATGATTATACCTGGATGAGTTCTTTCATATTCTTTACTAGGCGATGAGTGCATTTTTTATTTTATTTCTCAAGTTATTTTTCCCCCTATTTTATTTTTCACCCTCACATTTTCTGACTGAAATGCAACATTATTTAGTGTAAGCAAAAGTCTATACAATACAATACAGTACAATACAATACAACGCAATGCAATACAATACAATGCAAAACAATATTCCGTTCAATATTGAAATGACAAGGTCTATCGTTTTAAGAAATAAAATCCTGGCTAAATGAGGGGAGATACATCACATGGTGCGTGATGGTTTGAATCCTGTACCTACAGCTTAGCATGGCGTGGTAGTTATTAATTGAGCTCAGCGGTTGAAGTTTAGAAGCATTGTGTTTTCTTCTGTACGCTAGATTGTGAAGTGTTAAAGACTTACCTACTTTGGAAGTGGTCTAATTCAGTTTTCTATTTTTTACTTCCTTTATTAATGAAATGACAAGGTACATCATTTTTCAGGAAGGAGGCCGCGGCCAACAGAGGGTTGCCAAGTGGGTAATTTGACCGGCGGCCAGGAGAAGCAAACATTCCGAAAGATCTATGTTCGAATCGGATGGAAATCAACTCGGCAATATCTTTACTGCTATTATTCTTGTAAGCCTAGTCGTGCATCTGTTATGGTCTGATGCAAAGACCCAGTCACACAAAAGTTGTAACATCTGGTCCCATTTTGCTTTATCACCCAATTCGAATGCTGTCATGAGAAGAAAGTCTTCAGTTTGCAGCAGTAAGTCAATAAAACCAGACTTGGAACTACAGCCGCCAGCGTATCTTGCAATTAAGTCAGTTATCACACGAGGAACTTCATTTGCCACTGCTTCAACTTTTAACAAAGGACGTTACGGTCACCAGTTAGGTTCAGTCATGTCTTCATCAGGGGGCTAAGAAAATGATTTACAAAACAATTTTAGTCGATCCGAAAGGTGCTCCTTCTAGCCAGTAGTTGAAAATGACGTGGTGATGGAAAAACAATGGTAGAACGACACTGAGCTTGGGACTACTGCATTCTCCAGGATCAGAGATCAACACTAGCTGGCGCATACTCGGGTTGCTGATACAGGGAAACGAATGCCGAACTGGTAGTTTGCTGTTACTAAAGGGGCTTGGGATTAACAAGTGAACGGCCGCAAGCATGAAACGACAGCGCATTTTTGCCTTTAGGCGAGCCTGTTGGTGACATTACTAGTGTGGTCCACTACTAAACCCTTATCCGTTTTTGGGACCGTAGGCCACAACCACCGGGTTTGCTAAAAACTTGGGGAGGGCTGAGCTTCTAACTCGAAACGATCGAAATATGTATAACTCTTGCATCGGTTTGTGAACATCTAGCTCCTTTTTGGTAGGTAAAAAAATCATATTTTATGACCAAAGGCCTGAAATGTTGTTTCCAAGGTCAAACCCTGCTTCTGGCTGGGCTGCAGAATATTTTACCACCTATGAAGACGTCACGGATTTCGACGCTCAGTTGCTATCGTAAAGGAGTCTGGAAAAGCTAACATTGCTGTTGGGACTCTAAGGCGTTTTTTCCCTTTCTTCTTTCCACCTGAACTTTCCAGGTCCTTGATTCGGCACCACATCGAACGACTTTCTGTTAATTCACATTTCTTTCAAATTTACTTTCTACCCTTATTTCACGTTTATGAATTTTTAAAACCAGCTATATGCTCCCTTATTTTCTACCCCTCATCAATCACATGCGCGTTTAAAAGATTAGTGATGACTGCTGGATTTTATGGTGTTCTCTATCATCATTCAGCATTACTCTCGACCGACCAATGATGCGTGCGAATTGCGGCGCCTTCGACTAAGTGGGAACAAAGCTTTATTTGGATGCTACGTCGAAGTTCTACCCGTCTGACTGATTGTTAGATTAGACCTCTGGGGCAGCATAAGGGTCAAGATTTGCGTGTTTTTCATTATTCTCACTAGTTACGTCTACAATTCCTAGAAATTATAAGATTTGTTGCATTTATTGTGCACCAGAGGATGAATAGCTCACACTGACAATGCTGGTTACGTAAGTACTGCTCGAACCATGTACCGGACAAAAAATTCCCCGGAGCAACGTATATCTACACTTTGCGGTAAAACATTCATTCCTTGTCGTACACCCTGCCTCTTTTCGGTTGACTTAGAAGCATGGTTAAACCAATGGTGTTCACAGACTGGTTGCGAGTCCGCCTCTGTCCGAAAATTCTCCACATTTTATGATGGTAATCAACGTGTACCGAAACATTGGATTTTTGAATGGGAATCCATAGTAAAGGTTTTCTGCATCTAATTTAGCCGTTATTGTGAGCCCCAAGCGCTTGTCTTAGGAACAGTGGATGCCAGTGTGTACATGCACACACCAATCAAACCAAGAACCATCCAGAGAGCCGGCTAGTTGATCGTTTGTTTGCGATCCCTATTGCCACAGTCCCGGTAGGCCTTGTCGCCGTTGGCACACTGCTGGACGTGTTGCGGTTTGTGGCTTGCTGGGCTTGTCGCCTGCACCGCCGGTTTTGCTCCTAGATCGCCCCGCATCTGGTAGTGGCTGTTTATATTTGTCACTCCGACACCACTGTTTGAATCCGATTGCACAATCTAAAGCCGGTGAATGTAGTGAGCAAAATAGCCACGGCGTATTCGCCCAGGGCGTGTATGTCCACGTGATGTCAAGCGAAAACTAGAAACCTATAGAGCCGGCGATTTGCGCCTACGCTTTTCGACGGGGTCACATGATTCCGGGGCTCGGCTGTCTAGGCTGGAGCTGGGTGAAAGAAGTACCCAGGGCTCATAGACATCGGTGCTCGTTCTAAAAAAACTGAGCTAGTTCTACCTGATTTATTTTCCTTGTACATTTATTCGGCTACGTGTGGGTGGGCGAAATCGATTCTTTTGACACCAGATACTGGGGCTAGTTTGCAAATATTTGGAAGAAAATATCAAAACGAACCAAAAAAGCCGGCTTAAGAAGGTTGATAGATGTGCTTACCTTAGTGCTTCTAAATCATTTTATATTCTGGAACTGCTTTAGCCACATGAGTGCTAGAAGTGGCAATTTGTCACAAGATAACTTGGACAGAAATGCAACTAATGAGTTAGAAGTTAAAATTTTGGCCTTAGAGCCTGAGTGAAGTAGTAAAGACAGGCTGAATTGACCAGAATACAAGTTCAACGCAAAAAGTCTCTATATTTGGAATATGGTCCAAAGACTTCGAACCATCTTGACCAGTGATGATGGGGAAAAACAATCATTTAAATTGGTACTTTCTAGTCCAACAGCAATCACACTAGTTGGTTCATTTGTGTTCGTGAAATGCACACAAATATGTTTCGTTTGTGGTACAGTCAGAATGGGGCGATCATAGAAGTCAAGTCTTAAGTTTATAGAGGAACAAATATTTTGGTTTTCTAGACACGATCATAAACAGACGTACCATTTGACTTGAAAGATTTTCGAGAGAGCAAGACCACGAAATGTTGCTGTTAGGACTTGCAGATATTGATTCTGGACCGTTAGATCTCTTTCATATAATTCACCCGCTCCGATTTCTAACATTCCACAACTTTCACTTGTACACGTTCTATTAAAAAACAAACCGCGATTTTGATCAGAAAGACGACTTCAGGAATTCTTATTATTTAAAACTCACGAAAAGTTGCGTTTTTAGTGAGCCATAGAAGAGTAAGTGTAGTTGGGGTCACGAAAAGTAAAAGTGGCTAATTTAAACCACTTCATAGACATTTGCTATCCACGCACGTACGCTAATCGTCAGCAGCAACACTATTCGCTAGGGGACTAAGAAACTGCCACAAAATGGAAATTAGATCATGGGCTATGTACCGCTTGTGTGCTGTTACATCATTCATGGGCTGCTTCGTCCAGAGATAGAGTTTGAAAAAATAAAACTATTCTACTCATAAGGGCAGTCCTATGTAACCGCTAGGTTTTAGCAACAAATTTCTCTCCGCCACGACAGGGATGCATATTGACGTAGTGTGGCGGTCTGTGCACCTCCTCGCCACAACGAAGTATAATGGATGGGTTTTCTTAAGCCGAAGATTCATCTATACTTAGAAGATCGATGGGCAGAGGTCTGACGAAGTAGGCTGCTGATCCTTCGGGTCGGGGACGATTCGAGTCGGCAGCTTAGTCAGAAAAATGAGTGGAAGAATAATTGATTCAAGCAGGTGGTCCTCTACTCAGCCATCTTCGGCTGACTTACCAACAGACTGTTGTTAGAACCAGAGGCTTTGGCTAGTAATATTAATCGCCCTTCGACTGAGCAACTAAAAGCCCTAGCAGGACCTGTTCACCATCTTAATGAATCTCACTGCATCAGTCGTCGCGCAGATTAATCAGGATTGAACTGTCTACTGCCTCGAGGAGGGTGGGTAGTATGCTACGACTCTCAGCTCCCTTGCTGGATTAACGTCCCATTGCGTTGCGAGACAGACTCTTGAGCCGAAAGCTCCAGTTGGAGTTCCCAAAGAAAAAATATCACCGGTGTGAGGTAAGGAGAATTACCGCTTGCCTAAGTTACGTTAATACCTTATCAATAGGGAATCGTATCAACTTTTGTTCTTCCGTTATAGGGACCACACAAAATGTTACAAAAAGTGACTGCTGGATGCAGTTTATCTGTATTACGATAACAGGTGCCCGCATTGCATTCAGAAGTGGGCGCATTCGTTGCCTCTTAAAAATATTGATTGTAAAATTCGGAACAAAAAGAAACTTACTGTCACGAGAAGTTGTTGAGTAAGCCAGTCGTGACCTACTTCTGGTCAGCGAGAATACGGTTTAGGTAAGCAACAGTCGAGTTCCTACAGATATACGGGATAGCTTAGGGAGGAAGGAAGGATATGTCCGGGCATGAAATACCATCTTACAGAGAGCGAGAAGGATCCGAAAGAGTAATCTATGGAAATTTTCAAGCCCAGGCAGGTTGTATCGTCCTGCTTGGTGGACAGCTCGATAGGTGATATGAAAGATATACCAATGATAACAGACAGATTCCGGTGAAGGATTTCAAAGTTCTTTTGCAATAAATCAACGGAGAAACAATAAAAGGTTGCTGGAAGAACATACTGGTGAACAAAGAGAAAAATGACATTTTGTCTGACGTGGAAATGCCGCAGTATTTTTTGTGAAGTGATAGTCTTCGAAGTCTCTCCACACAACTGGCTATGTGAGATGAGCATCTCAAGTCTTATCGTTAGCACTTCTTCATTACTTGATGAAACATACCCTGATAAGTAGTTCTGTAACAATGAGAAAACGGTGAAAAAGGTAAACAGACTCAGAAAAAGTAAACAAACACTGAGAAAATTAAGATTCAAATCAGAACGAGCAAAAGAATCGGGAATGAGAGATAAGTTATCGGAAAAGGTGCGGAAAGCCTCAGTTCAAGGTGTAGACTGACGTGGAGTAAAATTATTAGCACATTCGAATAATTACCCAGGTGAACTCATTGATAGGTAGCTGATGTACGCTGAAAACGAACAAGAAGGAACGATTTCTTCTTGAAGAATTCCGGAAATATTTACCCTCTATGTAGACATTTATTGGTTCAGTCTTATGCACTGAGTTCTGCTGGCGAGTTTGTCTGGTGGCCATGTCAGTTGGTTCTCGAGGAAACCGAACTCATCTAGTTTGTAACGAACTCAGGATCGTGGAGCAGAATCATGGGCAGATGGGAAAATCCGAGATAACGGATCGGACTGATTCGGCGGATTTATCCAAGAATTTAGTGATTTTGTAGAGTAGGATGCAGCCACAAAGAATAGGGAGGGTAGTCGATCACGCGGCACAAATCACTCAGAAGCAGTCGTCTGAAGAAGCAACAAAACTTATGTCAACCGTACTCCCCAACAGACGAAAGTCGTGCTAGCAACAAACGGGTGCATCAGGACCGGAACGCAGATAGACGGTATGACACTCCCAGCTGAGAGTAACAAAACGAGTCGTCACTCAGGCAATTCAGACTAACACAGACAGAGAGAAGGCTCAAGAAAACGAAAGCAAAAGTGTTCAACATACGGTTATATTGGTCCGGGAATGCTCAGCTAGTTAGAACATAGATCTAGCCTGAGCGTGGTTCGAAGAAGAACAATATACACGGCTAAGCAAGGTCGGGGGCCCGGACCTGGTTTGTTGCGTAATGAACCTACAAACCCCTCGGCTTGCCTTCCTGCTACAAGCTGACAAGCAAGAAAAGCAGCGATATCCAAAGTGGACCAGTCTGGTTTGTAGGCAGACTGAAAGATGCTGTTGGGAGCATTAACGGAAAAAGCTGTGTGGTAGGATAGAATGTTTCTTTAGTTTAAGGGCACAGGACGCAAGAGCAATGAAATGGGAAAGTTTGGTTAGAACATTGAAGTTGCTAGGATTTGGGATGAAAATAATGATAATTGGTCACAAACAATCTAGAATGGAATACCCGCATAGGAAAGGGTTAGGAAAATAATCAAGCGATTCCGTGAAAGCAGGTAAATCGTACCTTAGCAGTGATCAAGACCGACACATATGGTTATTTGTTTGGACGAAAAAATTTGAACATCTTTTCTCTGGAAAAGAGTGATAGGCTAGCGCATTCATCCAGGTACAATGAAACTGCAGTCATTAAGTGAATAAACAAATGCCTTGTTCATACCATTTGCATGTATATCTCAGCCTACTGTTATTGTTTCCTTCTCGCTGCCACAGGCGTCTGCTATTGTAGCCGGTCAGGAGTTGACTGGGATACAATGAGATGATTCTTTTTATTTCCGTCATTGTGAATAGTGAAAAGTAACTAACTTTGAGGAAAGCTGGTGATTTGTAGAAATTTTTCTCATATCTCCCTAATGCTTTTAATGTTGACAAAGTAATACGAGCGTCACAAAGAAGAAGGACGTCTTGGAAATAGCAAATATCAATACTTCGATTGGGGAGATCTATGGATAGGTTAACGTTAATATTTAGACATTCAAAAAAACTAGGAGGTTCGATGAAAGATGCCATTAAAGAAGAAGAATGTTTTAGCAAACAAAATTATGTGGGTTTTTGTCCTCTTTAGTCTGCCTGATGGAATGAAAAACCGTCCGGGAATAGATCTTGAGCTAGGAAAGCACTAGTCAGTGAACACTGGTCGAGAATGCAGAGAATAACTCAGGACGGTTGGTAACAGTTGCAACTAAAGTATGATTGGCGATGTGGATAGATCGGTTAGATCAAACGTACTAAGAGGATGAGTGGAAGCGTGGTTGAAATCATCTACGGCTATTTGCAATATATCGTCCACTAATGAGACCAGAAAAATTAGAAAATAGTAGAAGAAAAACAAACTATTGGTTAGTTTAACTTATCCGAGGTTAGCACCAGTGGAAGGTCAGAGAATGAGTTGGAAACATAACTTAAGCTTAAGTACTTACTTCATATCGTCAACAAACTAAGTCAGATGGGGCAGCAAGCTATCCTATTTAGAACTCTCGAAATTTTAAAACAAATGTATGCTGCGTCTCCGAAAAGCACATACAAGATTCCTATTCCACAGTCGCTATACGAAGCCCAAATACAACTTCTTTTATTTGTCCTACTGTTCCCGTGACAAATAATTCGGTTTGAGTGCTCGTGGTGGGGTTGTCCTAAACACGAGAGGCAGGCGTGTACTTGTAGACGGGATCCAAATCAACTCACGTTTGTGTACAGTTCGGTTTGACCTTCTTGTACGTATCAGCAACAGTCAACGGAAGCATTACTTTGTGTTGTTCGCATCTGCTTATGGTTTCACTGTATGCCGCTTTCCTGAAGCTAAGGGCTGATTCCACTAGGACTTGTTCCCACTGCTCAAAAGTGTGCGTTTAACGGACGTTGTGATTGTTGCTGGTGATTTTAGCGGAACACCTGATCACATAGCAGAGACAACACGGCGCATTGGGGACCCACTTTCTGCCCCCATCGATCGCATTGAGAAAGGCGATTGCCTAATCCGAATTTGTTTCCATTACAAACTGTCTCTGGAGAATACAAACTTTAACCATGAAAAGTGACATCGGCTCACCTGACGCCCTCCCCTCCCTTCGCTACGTTCGACTCAGATTGGTCACAATTTCATCGATCATCGATGGCGTGAATCATCTGAGAATCGTCGAGCATTCTGGTCCACTTCCGAGGATTCAGACTATGCACTGGGTCGAGGTCGCTTTTGTCTGTCCCCGGTCTGAGGTTTAACCAACACATAAACCGCTCATCCTGCACAAATGAATCTAGATAATAATCATCGAATTCAATTCCAAAATGTCAAGTCGTGCTAGTCTCAAAAACGGTAGATATCTTCCACTTCAGTTGCTTTGTTGGGTGCTCGCAGATACGTACCCCCGAATTTGACGTGCTACGATAAGGCCGAACCCCTAAGAACTCAGCTGACCAGGATTTTGAGAAATGACCGCAAAACTTGGTGGATATAGAAGTCAAAGAAACTAAGGCTATCAGCAGTAGTTGCATTCATTATCGGCAGATTAGGGGGTACTGGTCTATGAAAGTCACCTGTAAGGACTGTGATTAAGAAATCTGATGGTGCACTGAGTTACCAAGAAGGACGTCGGGTGGAATGTTGGACAGGACCTCTAAGCGGACAGTTTTGTTGTTCACTGCCAATTGATTTCAAAAGGGAAACAATACTAATAGGTATCAGCACTTGATCAGAAATGGATAGTATTATGGAGACTTTTCTAAAAAGGTATAAGGTAGTCGAAGCAGAAAAGTCGTCTCCATCTCTCCTTGTTCCGGCAGGTAGCGAGGTGTTAAACCCAGAGTTTATAAAGTTCTTCAGATGAATTTCGAAAAAGTAGGAAACAGTTAGGAAGTAGATTGAATCGGTGACTACGCCGATTTACAAGGAAGACGATAGATAGACGTATAAAAATCTTATTAGGCTGGTAAGCATCGCATTCAACCTTCTCGCCGATATTATCCTACACCAATTATCCGATATTCATAAAAGGTGTTCGCGCGAGAATCAAGCCAGTTACCGACCTGTTTTGACTTGTATTGATCAAATGTTCAATTTGCGACAGATCTTAGACACAATCCCGTTCCGTAGACCCATGATTTATGCCTTGATCTGAAAGCCGCGTTGGAGTCAGTTGATTGTGCGAATCACGATGCTGCTTCTCATCAAAGAATGTGTTAGAGAAATTCATTTCGCTCATTCAATCTCTGTATACGAACGGCTGAAGTCAAGCTTGTGCTTGAGGTGATAGTTAACCTGGGTTCGCCACGAAACGTGTTGTTCTTCGGAGTTTCCCCTTTTATCTTTTCTTTTTAGTTTTGTTATTTAAGTGATTATGGCCGTCGCCCCATTTTCATGTCAGAATAGTGGGATCAGACAGGAAACCGTCTGATTTAGAACATATGGATGACGTTGTGCCACTGAATGAAGAACCAAATATGTTGCAGTATTATTCAAATAATTTGAATGGTAGCGTAGGTATGTGCTGGGTATTCTTTGCACCTTCAAAGTGTATAATGCTGTTGAAAGACCGGACTGGCTTAAAGAGAAACTTTATTATCGAAGTGGAACAGTTGGCTGAGGTGACTGGATTTAGTTTCGTGGATAATACTATCTCATTTGGTGGTTTTATACCGAATGATGTGTGTCCGCGCATACAGAAACTCTGATTGGCATTCATCAATTGGATGTATTGCGGTGAATGCGTGACGGTTGGGTCGATATTGCTTCGAAACATGACCGTTGAGAGCAAATGTTCGAAGACTTTCCGTGTTTAAACAATGCCATCGTCGCACTATTGGTAGAATATGACAGGGGGATTTGTCAGTTGCTCAGAGGTTACGGATGTTATTAGGGCAATCTTTAACAAGTCTCAATATCTTTTCTCCTATAATTATATTCGGACAATCACCAAAACCGGGGTGTTTTTGGTGCAAGGTAAGTGGTTGTGAAAAACTAACTATTGAAAATTAGTTTGATGCTTGGAAAGGGTATTTTCCGCTAATAACTTTTATGAACTCATTCAAGTTAAGGAACACATGCTTATCTACCCTAATCACGCAGTTTTACTTCCGTTAGTAATTTTTAAAGCACCGGCTGGGAAACGTGGCGTAGGTTGTCAAATGTGGACGTAACTATATCACGCTAAAGTAGGTATAAGAAGGAAATCACTATGGTATCAAACGGGGAGATTACAGTGGGTATGGTTAACTCTCAATGCCTAATTTACGGATCGAACGTTGTCCTAATCATGCAGATTAGAAATCACATAACTTGTGTGCAAGCAAATCATAGTTCGGGTCCAAAACAAACAGATTTAGTTGTTGACATTATTCTCTCATCACATTACTTTTTATACCTCATTGATTGACGACAGAAAATGACAGCAGATAATCACACTCGTCAGCAGACCGAAACGGTACGAAATGGAAAAAGCTACATTAACTGGTATTCACCATCGTTTGAATAGCTGGTGGGAAAGACAACAGACGTACATGAGTAATCAGTGCCTGACAGTAACGCCAATTAGTGCAATGATATGGTCTTCAATACTCCGCGTAGGCATAGACAGAAACATGATCGATCGATCGTGGTAACTAGAGCATTGAATATCTGTTCAACAAAACTGTTTTCTGTGATACGACTTTAATGTAGTCTAAAGATAATTGCCTATTATTTTTCATAGATTCAGTCGATTTCATTCTCATTTATAGTTCCGACGATTAATTCCATGGTGCCGGATCAGAAACAAAAGGGGGCGCATGTCTCGAAACAACTTTGCTTTCAACTAATAAAACATTAATCGACGATAAGACCTAATAGTAAACAAGCTTTTTCCAGTGACTATCCGGAAGAACTTGTCATTATTACCTTGCTACATGATTTCCATTTAATTTAGTTTTTCATTTTGGCAACACCAAAGTCATTTTTGTTTGCCAATATTTCTTTTCCATGGGGCAGCGGACAGAGAAAGGTCACGATAGGGGGAATTACTCGTCACTCATCTAATGCTTGGTTAGAACAGGGTTGAACAAATAACGTACTTTGGAACAAAACGCAAGTTTGGCACGTGGCAGCAAAATATGATGCCCACTGTTACAATGAGGTGAGTTAAAATTAAATGGACTAAGAAAAGCACTGCGCTGTTACAAGTCTTTATTGATACAACGTTCCTATCTTCCCCGTTCAGCAACTGAGACTGTAATATTTTTAAGAAACCCAGTCTAATGTTTGAAAGTTGAAGAAAATATTAAATTTTATTGTAGATCAATGGGACACTTTACTCCACACCAAAACAGAGCAACCACTCGAGTGCGTCGGGATGTGTCGGCGAGATTTGGAAATTTGAAACCTAATCATGTACCACAGTTTTCGTCACCATAACCATCAGTATGAACATCATCACAGTAATGGTCATTATCCTAGCCCTCATCATAAGTAGAATCATCATCATCGCCATCATCATCATCACCATCGGAATGAGCATTCGAATGATCGTCATCCGAATAACCCTTATCCTCATCATTGTCATCCGTATCACTATCATCTCCAACATCCGAAGCATCATCCGCGAAAGTGACCGGGATCAAACTCTAGGTGTGCTGATGGATATGCACCAATGACGACCTCTGACAGGGGCGAAACTCAATTCTGGTGCTTCCCGAATGGAAGGTTGATCGGAAGACCCGAGGTTTATGTGTTGGAAGTGGAAACCGAATGCAGTCAGCCAAAGCGAAAATAACAACAGCCATAATAACACCAATAACAAAGGCGAGCATAAATGACCAGTGGCAAATAAGTTGTTCATATCGAAACTAATTGTTTTTGGAGCGAAAACCAATATCTGACAGCGAGAAGACTGGTTAAATCCTGTATCTAGCCCATTTCGTTTCTTCATTTGGTCACCATTTGAATTTTTAGCGTTCATTTATTGTTTCCTCTTAACTCCCCAGTGGGTCTTTCCTGCTCTGGGATGCTTCCATTCCACCAAGTTCAGATTTAACCAGCAAGGGGAACAGATCACTTTGTTTAATTTGTGATTAAAATAATGTCCATCTGTTCAGATAAGTTGCGGTTATAATTGTGTATAGATGGTTCACAATTAGATTACGAGTCATTTTTCTTATTCAGTTTATCCCAAAAAGTTCAGCCATTTACTCTTGCTGCCTATTGTACTGCTTCAGTCTCGACGTAAATGATCCCGGGAAGTGAATGTATGGACCAAATAAATAAACCGCCTATTCCTGGTGTTATCTTCGACCCTTAGGTTTCTGCAGAGGTACACACTTCTTGGTTATGACTTGAAGAAGTAGCAACATTAGCATCAAGTGTAGACTGGAGCACGTGTGATCTCACGTTGCTGACGTTCTGTTTGGCTATTAACTTATATACATCCAAACAGTATCAGTGAGCCACGAATCCGATGAATACTTATGTCGGACTGTATAAATTTATTTATTCCCCGAAATGGTTGTCATTTACTCGAAAACAAGAGCATGTATTTTAACTCGCCGTTACCATAAAAATGCTCAATAGGTAAAAACGTATGTTCGAGAACAAAACTCTGAAGTTTTTAGACCAGCTTCTTTGAAGAAGTATTCCCGTGAGATGAGGTGTGTGAATGGTGAAACAATTTGTGAACATCCTTCGTCAAAACTGCGTTGTTTTGCGCAGACCACGCGGTTATTTTGCCGCTTAGTAAAGGTTCAACAGCGGTGAGATGACTAAGTTAACATGGCTTTACAAATCGTATAATCGACGGAAATGTGACTTACACGAGATCCGCACTCCACCGATTGCCGTCAGTTATAGCAGGTCATTGTCCATTGTACCATATGAAACGTGCTGCGAAAGAGATTATGTAAGACGCACCTAAATCGTGGATATTTTGACGAATTCGCTAAGGTCCACGAAGCCACTCAGGAATCAACACATCTGGGTTCCTTCAGCCTCGTAGATAGGCTGACACATCCACACTGTCACGTGCACGTGTACGCATTACCAAATGCCATGTGCACCGGTGTTTCACTGGCTCACTCGTGCAAACACTCACGCCCCGGAGTTTCTGCGATTGAGACAAAATACGTCCTCCTAAATTGCCTAGATGAGATACAGTGGTATGTAGTCATATTAGACTCCATACAGTTAAGCGGAAAAATGCGTTTTCTGGTTTTGGATTCGTCTTAATCATCTAGTCATTGTGGTGAAAAAACGACTGGCGAAATATATTTTGGGAAATTTCAATCCCACATCACAAGCTGAACTGTTCTGTTTGATAAATTCATCGTTCTCGAAAGTATTGGTACTAATTGATATCTACACGTACAACAACACAACAGTATTTTGTGTCCACCCGTAGTTGCATGAGGACAGAAACAGTGGACTTCAAAGACACCCACTGTTCAGTGAATCGGTTTAATAGCTATGGCCTCGCTGTTTTGTCCTCCTCCGTCACCTAGAAAAATAGCTAACTGCATACTCGACGCCCCATTGCCATTCTCGGTGACGATACATGTGAAACCACCGTTTAACTGCCGGCTTGTCGAATTGATTTAACTTAAAAATTCGGAAACTAGTGCTGGCAATTATCCTCAATAATCCAATGGAGCACTCAGGCTGCGGCTTGTGCTTCTTTTGTTGAATTCATCGGCGAGTACCAATTTACAGAACTTGGAATCTAGCTATAGTTTACATGAAAAGCTACTCGGACGAAACAGAACAAACACCGTTTCCAAGGGAAATAAGAAAGTATATTCATCGGAAACTGATCTGATGCATAGTGCCCGAAGTGTTTTCAACCTCAGTCCACTTTCTGCACTTCCTATCTAACTCATCAGTTCAGTGTGATTAAATCTGTTACTTGAATGAAACGATTTATTAACTTATTCGATAAGCACACAAATTTGAAGTGGACTAATCCTGGACGAAACACCTTAGACTTCATCCCACTAAAACAGGAACCTGACTAAGAATCAAATCAACCATTCTTTGGATAGTGCAACATGCCGCTCTGTCATGATTACAAAGATATATCTTAAAGTTTTAATTGCGGCTTTCTACAGTTCATCAAGCAAGATAGGCCTCACTTCATTCAGTAGTCAGAAGGCCCTTTCAAGATCATAGTCAAGGTTGGATAATTGAATCCAGATTTTCTAAGTCGAATTCACGCCACAATTTGGAGCCTGCCAGTCCATGACTTCGTTCCCATCCAATAGGTACAACATACTGAGACTGCGCAGGAAGTATTGGTTACATTCTAAGGTACTCTCGTCTGAATAGCGGAGGAAAGGCGATTGCAAATTCGAAGGAAACCGACTTGCAACTTCAAAAAAGACTCATACTTAATGTTTTTTAACAAAATTAACGAAGGTTCAAGTCGAGCATATATATATATATATAATTCATATGCAAAGTCCATCAGTCGTGTATGGGCGAAGATTCAGTAATAAGTGAGCAACTAAACAGGAGATATAATGAAGTTGATTTCTTTGCAAAAGTCAATTACTGTGGGCGGCGCTCGTTTTGTGCTAAGATAGGAAGAGTTACGTACTGAAGTATGTGATGTTAGGGATAGATAAGCCATTCAGAGCCAGTTCCATTATGTCAACGGATATGATGTTTGATTCACTATTTTTCTTCTTTAGTTTGCTTCCCAGTTCCGCCGTGTACATGGTGATGATTGTTACCGGGAATGAAACAGTTGTATAGTGCATCCAAGGTTTTAAGTGGCTGGCTGAATACTGCCGCTGAATTACGAGTCATTGGAAAACCACACTAGACATCCTACTAATCAAAACCATTAAGTAGCCAATCTTTGTATGGCTCACTGTTATACCACCACATCCTATAGGGAAGCCGCCAATCACTTAGATGTGGATCCTTTGGCAAAGGAAGGTCTGTAAAGTGCTTAAATCATCTCCGAGGATGGGCCGTATATCGCGTGATGCTCGTATTCAGTGAGAACGTACTACGGTGACTAGGACTTCTCAGGTTTGAATTCTAGTTTGGGGGGCGATGAATATGCATTGCTCATGATTTCTATCATGAAGGAAAGGTTCGGACTAGGGTTTCCTCCGTAGTTTATCGGTGCGGAATCGGGGATTCGTAAAGTTTATGAGATTAATGACAGTTTATTCATCAAGGCTTGAGTATCTGTGTGAATTCCAGTAAGGCATCCTGTGATTACAGTCAAGTAATAAAGTTGCATAGCTCGGATGCTATCGTAACAGTCAGGATGCCATGTCCGCGTGTACATATCAGCACCGATATAGGCCACTGGGAATGCAAACTACTTGTTTTCTTCGTAGATGACAGGGGCCAATTAGTCATTCCGAAATTAAGTGTACACACACGACTATTTTCGTATCTAGTGGGTGATTCCCCGTGCATGGCTGCCAGTGGCAAATGTATGGTAGCCGGTGTACATCAGGTATGCAAGGATGGCTGTAAAAGTGATCACAAACCAGGTGGAAGTCAGCGTTCCTGGATTTCTTTTGTCGGTGCATGTCCTGACCGATTATTATTCTTGGGTTTTTATGTCTGACTGTACTGATGTATTACAGAATACCGGGAATAAAGTAAATCTTTGCTTGATATTGACCTATATTCTTGGTAGGTTGTTTCTGTATATTCCAGAATACATGCCTGATAATGTGGAAGCCAATTACACATCCGCCATGGAGTACCTGAAACATTTGTTTGGATACTACCTCTTTGAACCAATCAGCGCTGGAGTTTATCAGTTTGTACCTCATCTTTCTTTCTGCCATTTGTGCCATACAGTGAAAATGAGGCACGTATCTGACCCGAGCTTCATTCTTTCGCATAGAATGAAATGGTTATAACTTATGGCATAATATATATACAATGATATCTCACCAAACGTGTGTAAAACAACGGAAATATTAGATCCTTCAACGACTATCACACGTGACTTACCCATTCAGTGTGTACACTTGTGATGTAGGTAGAAAAAATGCATTGGCATACAAAGGTTCGAAATACGATTGTAGGGATTGGAGTGCATACATAATTTGTTTGATCTGTGAAAAAGTTTTTTTCACCAGCGGCTTAAGTAACATCTGTTTTGGTGATGTGAGCGAATTTGCGACTCATAAAATGAATGCAGAGAGAGTCCAGTCGACTAAGTATTGAGATCATTGGATCGATGACTCGGTTATGCATGCCCATTAATCAATAAGGTATGCATACAATATTGGGTGAAGAAGCAGTGCAAAGAATCGATGGGAAAAGTAGTGAACAAGGCAACTACTGCGATTGTGTATGTTTACACGCATCCGTCAACAATCGGTTCACTTGAAGGCTGTCTGATGCGGAATAGCTTTGACGTGGACTAATCGGATGCGTATCGAAAACAAGGGTAGACGATAAAAATTGAAAATCAAAATAATTTTCGAGATACGTCTAACAGGGCCATATCACAGTGATATTTCCCCTTTCAAAATTACGGTCCCCAAAGCACACCTTGTACTTTCATGTATATAACTAGTTGGAGAGAAACTATTAACAGTAGTAATAGTAATGCCACTAGTGGCAATAGTCTCACGCAGGTTCATTGGTTCTGTCGTTATGCTTATGAGACAAAGTCTACATCACAAACCGCCTAAAATTCTTTTTTTATACTTATTTATTTCTTATCTAATCTGACATTTCTACATTTTTTTTTACTTGCGTACAAAGACATTTATGCAACTGGATAAGGTCGTGGCATTTGGACGTGAAGGTCGCGGGTTCGAATCCTCCCACCACCGATCAACTTCCCCACTTGGCAGCCCTTTGTTGGCCGCGGCCCCCTTCCTGAAAATAGATGTACATTGTTGTTTCATCAATAAAGGAAATAAAAAATAAAAGATCACTATAAATACTTGCTCACTGTGTTTGACTTGTTCATTCAATGCAAAACATTCCACCGGAACATGAACAATTATCTGGTTGTTGACTTGATCGTTCGGGTTAATCCTTCACGTTCAGGTTGACTGTGGTAGCACTACAAATTTCTCCTGATTCCAATTTCTCCTTTGTTTTGGCTTTCTTACAACCCAATGCATGGTCCAGTTATACTTACGTAAGAATCACTTTGGCGAATTAAAACTAAGGATTTTTGAAGAATACCATGACCTTGTCTGTTAAGCATCAGCAAGGAATACACGTGATACGAAAATGCGGACTGGATCCAGGTTCAAATGTGAACCTCACCGGAGCTGAGGACTTTCTGTAGTTAGATCATTTCGGTAGAAAATATAACCTAGCATATTATACTCTTATTCCATTCATCGTTCCATCTTTCGGGACTACTGATGTGGTTCCCTAATTAACTTTAGTCGCTTGCATACGGAATGCCCCCATGTCAACACGGTTACTTTCGCGCACTCGCCTCCAGTTTGTTAGTAAGCATTCTTATGTATTGAACGATATCCTTGACTCACTGAATGTAATATTTGTGATATGGAACTTAGCCACTAGGAGTAACACACGAATAAAGGCGTTACCAATGCGAACGAGAATGAGTCCAGTCCAAGAGACCTAAATAAAGAAAACGATAAGTCCACAACTGCTGTGAGACACGTTCATCTGCGGAGTTTATTTAAAAATCATGCGTTTATATCACAAGATAAGAAGAATCCCGATTGGTGGAATACATTCTGCCCAATGGCATTAGAGGCATGCTTGAACTTCACAACTTTCTGTCTCCACAGCTGTCATTGCCTAGTTGTCTAAGTAGACGACCGCGAAGCTGTACAAGATTGCACATAGACTCACTACACAGCACCTCCGCCTGGAGTTATTTTTTTCGTCACTATTCTTTGTCTTTTGTATATAAATTTATCGTAAAGTCGAGCATGAACCCTCAAATCAAATTATTGCAAGCGAGTGCGCATATATGTGCTCAATATTGAATCAAAAAACTGGCCAATCAATCGTAAAGATTAGATAAATATTTTATACTTGTTATGACTAAGCATTTTTAGATTTCCTGCATGACCGAAACTTCTTGACTCCTTGCTTTTACGGCATCTCCAAATCTAGGTGCTCTGTGAAATTCGCAAAGAAATTCTAGGCACGGAACATTGATTAGACAGCTCAAAATTACTGGACAAGTGGGACTGATGCAAGTTAACTCTAAGTGGAACGGACATTTCGCGTACTAACCATGACTAACCTGACAAGCACAACATCCACAAGATTATAGGACATCATCTTTTCGACACAGGATCACTTTTGGAAAGATCATTAGGCATCCGACAGCGGATGCCTGACAGGACACATCTAATAAGTGGTTCACAAGACTTAATTTGGAACAGGAGTGTGTATTGAGAGGATTGTTTTGTTTGAAGACGTCAAAACATCAGATGACACTGACAAATCTCCCTCTCATCACGTGAATGAGGCGCAGTCCAGACCGTCCTCCGTGGCCAACCAAGTTTGAGGACAAGGGTGAAAAAATCTGATCTTATTGGTATTGTTCGGAATCAAGCAGGCGACTAAAAAATTGATGATCAGAGAATTGACTATCCACTCTGGATGCTGTAGGCCACTATACAATGAGCCTTAATCACAAACAAGCTACATATATAGTTTACTTATGACCACCAACAAATGAGAAGTAGTTATTGACTGGCCAGATGTATTTTGGCTGTCACTGCTTGAGTGGGCCAAACAGGATTTAGTTTGAACAGCGACGACCTATTGGAGTTTCCACAGTTGACAACATATTTTTGTTGATTTATAAGAACAATACATGAGTTCGAATGCTAGCTTCTACCTGTACAACTAATTTAAGTCACATGATCTTGGGCTTAAGATAACCACGAAGTTGGTGGAATTGTTCTTGGTCATCCTGACCAGGTCAGGGTTAGTAGAAGGAAAACCTTTTTTATATTGGGCAAGTGGGGCTTGAACCCCTCTAACAAAAAGGGTTTTGTGGGCAGAATAACTGATCGAAAAAATTGTCAAAACCCATCCTTTTATAAACAGTTTGGCCAAATATACAAAATGTTACAGTAATCCAAATGAAGTTTTAGCCCGGTTAAGTAGTTTAATCAAAAGACATCTCCAAACCCCTCAGCGTGGTTTCACTGCTTACCTAGTAGAGCATATGTATAAAAGAATGGATGCAGCCCATTCAATAGTATGAATCAAATCGGGACCTGTTTAACTACTACTTCGTGTCCAGATGACCGGAGCGGAAAAAATAAACAGAAACAATACAATTTGGTAAATGTGACCCTTAAAGTGTCACTTATTCGAACGTTATCGTCGTGAATATTTAATGGGAGATTTTATCACATTTCACTACGCATGGATAAATAGAATCGTATAGGTACTTTACAGCACAGACCACAGGCCAAATATAGACTGACTGGATCACTCTGATTTGAAGACTGTGTGGAAGAAAAAATATAAATCGAGGATTGGATAAAAGAAATCTGGATGGCTCCAATGATGATGAACTATCAAGAAATACTGCAGATATCATGCCATCAATGAATATCAAGACTATGCTCTTTCTGTCACCAGCTAGTTCTATAAACACAAAATAAAAGTGATCCGATAGTTTAATCAAGATTTTACTTCCCGTTTCTAGACATTTTGAGCTTTGCAATCAGATTTTCGTATTCGGAGTTTTTGTGGGATCTTTGTGATGATGTTAAAAACTACTTTTGCAGCGCAACTAAAAGTGAAGATAATGTGGTAGGCGTCTGCCGATCTATTTGACTGATTAAGGTAGAACAGTTTCCTCGATCCTTCATTTTCGGTGTGAGCGTTACTGATTCTCATATCCTTTTCCAATGATTACTGTTCTCTAAAACTTGCAGATCTCTAGTGAAGCTACCATTCACAGTGCACCCTTGCGAAAGAAGCTAGATTAACCAGCCTTCAATTGGTCTAATTCAAGAGATTTTATTTATGTGCCTAATTACCAATGATGTCTACCAGCAGAGCTGAGCACAGTCATTGAAGTTACAAAAACAAAAGTGCTCCGATTGTTATTGTCGCAGGTAGCCACAAGAACCATATCGGTAGATGCGAGTTGAACGGTAATAGCTCGGCAGTAGAGGTAACCACGCGTATACAGACGGCTTGAACGGCTTACGCTAGACTAAATCAACTGTGACATCGGCCTGATATTTCACTGAAGTTGAAAGGTTGTGTGCACTATGCAGCAGTGCGCTCAATTCTGCTGTGCGGTTGCGAGACATGGAATTTGCGTGCCGAAGATGTTCGTCGCTTGGTTTTTGATCACCGATGTCTACGTAGTATCGCTAGGATTAGATGGAGTGATCGGGTGAGTAATGACGATCAGGACTCTGGTATAAGGTATCAATTCTGAGAATACCTTATGAGAGCGTATGAAACTTAGTGGACTACGTTGGTTGGGCCACGTGTGGCGTGTGCCGAATACCCGTCTGCCACAATGTGCCCTATTTCGCATTCCTCTCACGGAATGGAAGACGCCATTTAAAGGTCAGTAGATGATATGGTATGTTGGAGTGAGAAAATGCGCAGTGAATTTAGGTAAAGTAGGTGTCTCACGTCTTCGTGGTTGGGGTCCGAAAGACCCATCAATCAGCTGGCTGGAGACAATGAAGGATATGGCGATGAATCGTGAACAGTGACGCTCGTGTTGTTATTTTCTATCGAATCGAAATTATTAAAAACTAAGTTTTTGTAGTTAGACTATGTTCCGTGTGTTGGCTACTGCAACATACTTATCTTTCCCTGATTGTGTAGGTTCACTCCCTGTTGCGTTTGCATATTCACTATTTCGACAGAAACATGCCACCTTGGAGAAAAGGTAGCGGTTATTGAGGCTCGTCTTGCTGTTTAACGCTGAACGGTGATGTGTGACTAAAAAAGAGTTCAAAATGAGTGTCGAATAAAACTAAAGACTTCATTGAAGCATCGTCCGATCATCGTAAACGGATTCAGCAATATGGGTTTTAGCGTTCGACATTCGAAAAACAGAACAATGACTTTTAACTCGGATGGTGCTGTCGGTGCCCCAAATTTTACGGGACTCATTGGATCAGGGCTTAACGTGTCCGAGATCAACTCCATTCTTTCGATCACACACACACGGATGAGGTAAACAAAACACTGACGTCTGAACTGTTGGGGCTGGACAGCTGAACCACCGGTCAGTGAGTGCTTGAGCCATCACGTGATTACGAATCGTCTAGCAATCGTACATGGGCTGGAGCTTAAACAGGCAGAGCAAGAATAGTAACCCACCCGCAGGCCCTTGCGCATTTGACTGAGTCAACACGTGAACCCTTAAGTCAAGTCTAATAAATGGGCATGTCTATTGGGCTTTCTCAAGAGTAGCCTTTTCCCCGGGGCTATTCGGGCAAATATTTGACACGGATCATAACCGAGTAAAACAAGTAAATCTTACGCAAAAGCCGCCAAATTAGCAAAGCCCAATCGACCAGAGTGGGCGAGTTGGTCTCCGCGTGCACGCTTCAACGAACGGGGCTGATTGAAAAAGACGGTCGTTTAAGATGTCAGCCAGATGCGCGCGCCGTTTGGTTCTCGTAACTGCATCGGCTAGATGATTCACTGAATGGATTTGTTGACGTCTGATCGCACTGAAACTGCACTCAGTAACCAGCATACTGGATGTGTGTGCGGGTGTTTGGCTGGTTTCGTGACGCACCGGCCATGTGGACTACTTTCACTGGAATATCACAATGGTGACGATGCGTGCTCAAAAGAGTGGAATTGATTCCAGACCAACCTACCACAGATCAAACTATAAACGCCAACATCTGTCTTATTAACGAAACTGAGAACGCGACTTTTTCCTCCTGCCAGTCAACGGTGATAGGACTGTGTTATGCACCTGATTTATCCACTTATGATCACGTACGCATGGTCTTCCGGGCTACAGACGGAAGAGCTGCATTTTGACTGGAGCCCGACAATATTTAATTCTGTGATTATTGAGTGAGCTCAGGCTGATAGCTAAATGTGCATTCTGCCTAACTAGGAAGCACAAATTAGGACGCGTGTAGAGTTATCGTACGGCCTACCCGTGCAATTGTAGACTTTATTATGTGAACGTCTAGTCGGGTTGTTCAGGTAGAGATATTCCGAACCGACAGTGTGGAAACTTCAAGAAAGTCGATTCAGAGAAAATAGGAAAAACATGCCCGTCTTGCAGTAGATCCTGCAATTATAAATCTGCAAAAATTGTCCGGTAAGGATTAAATATCAGGGCGCCCCACAATGCATAGGTGTAAATGCGCCCCAGAGAGGAAGATCACATCTCAGGTTCAAGTAAATAAGGTCTGAATAGTCTATTCGGATGACCGTTCTGTTTAGTTTGACATAATCCCAACTTCACTCGGAGAATGACAGGGTTGAGTATTTGCGAGAAAAAAACGTGATATATATATATATATATATATATATATTCGTTGCGTTAGAAAAAACAGAAATGGACCAATTTCACCAACACCTAAACGCGATAGTGCCAGCATCAAATTCACCAAGGAGGAGGAAAAAGACTCGGCTCTGCCGTTTCTCGACGTACTACTTACGAGGCAACCAAACGGGAGCATAGAGACAACCGTCTACAGAAAACCGACGACGACGGACCGCATACTCAATTTCAAAAGCGACCATCCAACCTGCCACCTAAAGAGCTGTGTGCGTACCCTGTTCCATCGAGCCGACACACTGCAGTACACAGCACCTACCGGAACAAGAGCAATCTAGGTTGTTCACGTTATTTGCGGTCAATGGATATCCAAAGTCTTTCATCAACGCTTGTATTCGCAGAAGGCAGAGGGCAAACACAAAGAGGACCAGATCGATCGTGGTACTTCCATACATACGGGGAGTATCCGAAGCGGTCGAACGCATCCTACGTCCACTAGATATCACAATCGCCCGGAGATCTGTTCTATTCAACGGAAAAGATCGCGTCGACCAGCACGACCAGTCAGGGGTAGTTTATGCCATTCCGTGCCTCGGATGTGACAAACAGTATGTCGGTGAGACAAGCAAACAATTACGCACACGCTTGCACGAACATAGCTTAGCCCTACGACGCGCTGACCCACACTCGCAGATATGGAACCACTGTGCACAAACAGGCCATGAGGTCAACATCAACAACGCAAAGGTAGTCAGCCGGGCAAACAGAAAGGGGGAGCGACTGATTCTTGAAGCCCTCCACTCGAATAACTCGTTCAATCGGCTTGTGGAGATTGACAAACATTACGTCATCTTAACAAGACCCGGATACAGGATATAGAGGCAAAAAGACGGACAGTGCACAAAACCGAACGGAACTAGCGATCCCATTCAATCACTCATTCACGTTTGACAACGAGTCCTAGTTTAGATCGAAACGTAACGATAAACGTATTAACTCAGTGTACGTCTTCTCAACTCTAAAAAAATATATATATGTAGGTTTTAGTGCAAAATTTCGTTCATGTACATGGTTTTAAAAGAGGGAAGCCGAATATTGGGATTCTGCTGACTTCATTGGATAGTGGCACGTTGCCCACATTTTGTTGAATTGTCGTAATAGTCTAAGGAGTATGTATAAAAAACCTCTCGAAATCGTTCTCATTCAGGCTCAGGACACTGCTGTGGATTTTCAATAAATGCCACCAGCCTGGCAGATTTTAATTTGCGTCCATCCTTTAACAGCTGTAAGCCGTTTGGGTAATGTGAAACAATCAAGATGCTCGCTACAACGGAACCATCCTTGCAGGGTCACACGGTTAGAGCCCAAGGTAGTTTTATTGCATCCCAAGCTTATACATACACTTCCCTAATACTTTCAAGCCTTAAGGGAATGTTCAAACAATACAACAACCGGGGTAGTACCGCATCTGTAAACAGACCAATAAATAATCCTGCCTGTGACCCCGTCAATTTATGGCAGTAGTCCTAGGGCGGTACAATAGAATTACTTTGCTGTGTTTGAGACCCGAAAGGAAATATCTCGGTCAGCTGAAAATTTCACCCTCAAATGATAATTAAAAGCTGTCAGTGTGACACTACAACCTTCAGTTTTGTCAGGTCTCGCCTCTTCGATACTTCAGGGCCCAGCAACGGTCAAATACAGAGGTCGTTTGTTTGGTAGATGGCCGAACGTGAGGATGATTCAATGAATTGTTCGCGCTCTTGTGGCATCCTTGGATAGCGTTAGCTCTAAAATCAGTAGCATTGGTGCGGAAAAGTTCCAAACAGCCAGAAAAGAAGATGCAAACGACCAGCGTAAATGGAACTGTATTCCTGCAATCCTAGGTACAATTGGTTATAGTTTTAGTAAAACAGTATGTAGTATGTGGTCATTTACAGTCATTATATCCGTCACACCGTGAATGACATTCCGCGGTTTTGTAATCAGGGTGTTCCTTGTTTGACAGTTGTTCGAACCTTCGGACTAGTTCTCCCAGTATGGATTTTTCATTGGTATCATTGAAATCTGGATAAGACTGGGAAACAAAAAAATTAGTATCGACAAATAGAAAATCGGACAAGGGGTTAAAACAGTTTGATCAGTATGCCTACGATGCAATGAACCGTCGGTAAGATCAGAAATGCGACAATCTTTTGCCTAACTGACGGTTTCATTTCGTCACCTTGATGGGAGATGACATCGGAGGATTGCAGGCACAGTAAATTGATTCAATCAATGCGGCTCTTGGGTAACTTCGTTGGACTGCTGCCAGTGGTGGCTCGTACCAAATTACGGCACCGCATTAGGAAGTTGCCAACTCGCCGATCAAGATCATCAAATGTGCAGGCACTGGTTGAATTGGTGGTGTTTTTAATTATAAGCGAAAATTCTCAGCTATTCCGTTAGACTGAGGATATCGTGGGGTGTTAGCCCACAGATTTCAACCAATCGTCTAATTTCTGAGCAGTGAAATGATTCCCGTTATCCGTAACCATCGCATGTCCTATTTCCTCACGTCCGAAAATCTTGAGAAGTGCAGGAACTGTGAAATCTGAAGTAGGTGACGTACTGGAATGAGCCTGTGGCCATCTGGAGTAAGGATCAATTACTATCAAAGTGTAATGTCGAATCAGGAAGGGTCCGCAGTTGTCCTCATTGACACGCTGCTGGGCCTCATAAGATAAAGAGCAAGGAGCCTAACTTGGAAGGTTGAGAGTGAATCCTCTGTGCACAGTCATTGGAGTGTTTGGCCACCTGCCATTGTTCGCTGTCGAGTTCGAGCCACCAGCATGTAAATCGCGCCAAGGATTTCCGTTTCTTCACACCGAGACAACCGGAATGTAGATCTGGTAGAACAGCAGACCGTGAGCGAGGAGGCACACTAATGCGATCGTTGCAACGCAAAACCTCGTCAATGGTAACCAGAATATCATCACTGCAATTGTAAAACTCAAAAAATGTCGTTTCGCATGTGCCTTTCACCCGTCACGAACACAACACAAGATGACATGATGATATTTACTGGTTTCACGAATTAAGTCTGGTTGATTGATAGGGGGGGGGGCTGTGTAAGTAAAGTCTCCAGAAAGGGCCTTTTTAGAAACAACAAATCGAGACAGGCAATCTGCGTGGAGAATTGATTAAGGTTTTCGGTACTGGATGTCGTAGGAGTATGCAGTGAGTGAAACGTTCCCCCGTTGAACCATCGTTGCTGAGGAGTTCGACAGAGAAGTGTAGGGATTGTATATGAACTTTACTCTTTCGCGATCTGTCACAATAATGAACTAGGAACAACCTAAAAAGCAGCTAGGGCCTTTCGTTGGGTCTGAGAATATTCCTGTTCCGCAGAAGTAAGGCGGCAAGAAAACAGGGTATCGGATGGTCATTCAACTCTAACGTCGCTGGAACGCCAATGAAAGATATATCAGCGTTGGCCGCTAGTTTTAGTTTTGGCGAAAATGCATGTAAAACAGCCTTGGTAGGTAGAAATGCTATTAATCGTCGGATTACATTCTCGTACATAGAAGACTAAACGAATGACTTGTGCGACGAAAAATAAAAAAGGCTGCGTGACGGTGAAAAAAACACGGAACAAATAGTGATTAGTATTAAAGGGGACCCAGTAAAGAACGAAGTTCCTCCATAGACTTGGGCAAAGATGCATAGTGCGAGGAGCGAGTAAAATCAGATCGAAAACCATGCCTGACTATGAAATAGCCTAAGCATGTAAAGTCTTCACTTGTAGAATAAATTCACTAGTTGACTGGTACTCCTGACGAACTAGAGAAAGAAATGCGGCGCACTTGGCAGCTTCGAAATTGGTGGGGTTTGAGGTATCGGAGAAGCAGCCCTTTCACCTTATACGTCATTTCAGTGGGTGCATTGGGGAAGTCAAATTTTTACCCAAGAGTGTGCATCTTTTCCGGTAAGCGATAAAAAGTGAGCACATTTAGTTTGCGGATTGAGGCTAGTGTTCGTAAAACCCCAAACCTCGATCTCGGGGGACTTCCGTGGGAATCAAGGATCTCCAATGCGCATCGGATAACGTGAGATCTAGAAACAGTAGCCCATGACGCGAACAAGCTCCAATCCAAAGCTCCTAACGACATGAAAGGAAGATGCAAACGACCAGCGTAGACGGAACTGTATTTCCCGCAATCCTAGATTCAATTGGTCAATGATCTAGTAAAACAGTACGTAGTATGTGGTCATATATACTCACCACAGTTCTGTACTATTGCGTGCCTATGCAAGCTGTTTTAATGATAAACATTAGCACCACACAAGCCGTGACAGGACTGCAGTATACGAACGAGGAAAGTAATATCATGTGATTTAGAGAATGAACATAAATGGTAGAAAATCTGATCGTACACAAATTTACTTATCATGCGGGGTAGAACACTCACCCCAACATTTCGAAACCATGGAAGCTCTGCGCAACCTGCCCCGAAAATCTGAGTCCAGTTAGAAGTGGTTTCACAAGCTTGCGAATTCGCAATTGGCAACACCACCAGGGTGACGAAGTACACGAGCCTTAATACTCGCCTTTCGGCACGTTTTACCCGCAGATGTGAATCGGTCACTTCTTGCAGGGCACGCATTTTGAACCCATTATGTAACTGGTCGCGATGGCAAAGCAGAAGACAAATGTTTAACTGCAATCCATGATTCCGCTTTATTTCTAGCAAACCGCGTTTAACTTTGTGTATTATGACCACGGATAACTGATAACGTGATTGTTTGACACGCAGTGTGTTATGTGAGACTATTCGGAAAGCCAAGGACCTATATGTACTTCGCGAATTCAAAAGAGTGGACAAGATACTGTGTGTGATTTTGAACGGAAACGTTAGAAATTCTAATAAATGTTTGATAAAATTGACAGGTGGAAAGGCGCAATTGGAAAGTCGCCAAAAAGATCCCACAAAATTGCGGTATATTCAGAAAACCAGTCCAGTGAGGCCAGATGGCGAGTTTCCTTCCGTCTCACCGAAATTCGGTCGAAACATTTCGTCCTTAAATCCGAATAAAACATTGCTTCAGGCGTTATCATTGGGACAGAGATTTGACTGTCCAGGACCTGAGAGTGCATACTTTTTCTGGCGATTTCCCTCCATCAGATGAGTCCATTGTTTTCTTTAGTTTTCATATTGAAAAACGCCCCCGATCCCCTCTGACAGTGTCACAATATCAGACCACTTTCAATCAGTCCACGGCCTAGTGCCCAGCTGGTTTCGTGCTTATCCTCGGGTTGTAGTCGGTCCGATTCTAGGCTCGTGTGTTGCTGAACCGACATCAAAGGCGTCTGCATGACACCGTACCGAAACAAAGTGGCCCTGGATTTTTGGCATTCGTACGTAGCCTCCCCTTACAAAACGAATTAAGCCAACTTTTACACGAGCCACAAATTGTATCCGATCCACCATATCGAACGGTGAGGCAGGCGATAACTGAGCTTGGTCCACATCTGAACGTTTACCTGAATCAGACGCCGATCCTGTCAACAAAACGAGCAACTCGATCTCTTACACTACGAATTCCATTGGTAGCGTTCCGTCTACTCAGTGAAATTAGAATTCGACGCGTTTATCGATCGAACACCACCAAAATTTGCGTTCGGACTAAGTTATATGGTGTACCGGGATGAAGAAAACAACAACGGCAGCATCGGGAAATGATGATGGGTGACGTATTGGGGTTACTTACTTAGGCCTGTCGAGAACGAAAGTTCTGGCCGTGCGGCATTCATTAAGGGGAGCGCAGAACGTGAAATGAGCAAAGGTAGAGGATTGTGATTTTGGAACTAATACGTTCAAGAAGAAGCGCAGATATGCAGAGACCAATAACAAACATTTAAATTTAATGGAACATACCTTTGTCAATTTGATACGACTGATTGGCTTAGATTCTTTTAAATGTTTTGCTGCCAGCCCTTTGGTTTAGGCGGCTCTCCGCGGTCGAAACGGTGCAGTGCGCCACCCGAGTTGCAGTAGATCGGCCACGGAAGGTAGATTCAGAAATGCCAAACAAAAGCGGGTATTGGATCAGCATGAGCCTTAACAGATTACCGAAGAAACTGGAACTCAATCGAAATTATGAATACATCGCATGAATGAAGCTGTTCTGCTCGTGGCACTGAACTATCAGCTTGAAGTCCTTGATTGCAGTTCTTTCCGGTTAGGTAGATTAGTCTAAATCAGCGGTTCTCAACCGCCCATTGTTGCGATGGGAACAAGCAAATAAAACTACCGAACCCAGTGGAAAAACAACCACTGTTACACCTGAACGGACCTAAACAAAATGCTTGTTTGGAACAAATGAAATTCACAAAACGCCAGACTTATTTTTGCTTCTGATTTAGATCCTATGCAAAACCGTTAATTTGGATCTTCCCATCAGGACAATGTGGTGATAAAAAAACAGGTGATTCATTTCGAATTGAGTCACATATATGCATCGTCACAATCACAGCGAGGTAAACCAAATGTAACGGAAGCAAATGGCAACCGCTAATATAAGTTACATTGACGTCGAATTTGATTTTTGGTGTGCGTGTGTGTGTGTGTAGGTGCACGTGTATCTGAAGGATGTTGGGTCACGGGAAGAACCACGAGCTGTGCGAAGGATTCGAAATTGATCAGTATGCAATCGAGCTGGCAGACATAGATATAATAACAGTGAAGAAAAGCAAAAAACGCACAGTAATGGTAACAAAAGAGACAGATAGACAGCCGACGAAGGCAGAGTGCATATACGAAGTTATGCACCCGCTGGTGTCAACTATGTCTGTCTCCGGAACGGTGACTGGGACAGGGTGATGTGATACACGAAAAACACCGGTAAACGGGTCATACTGGTTTACTATGCAACTGCTTGAATGAGGAAAAAAGCGGCGGGATTGGCAAGGCGAAAAGACGACGGGTGCAAAAAAGGTCAATGATGTTAAGATCAACGAAAAACAACCACGACAAGGACGATGATGATGACAACAGTAACAGTGAGTGCATTTTTCGGATGATCGAAAATAAAGAACGGTGTCGAACGGTGAGAAAGGAATCAAAAACCGATTCTCCAATGGACTATGCAGAAACAAGGTGGTGACGGTGACGATCTAGACTGGTTCAACTCGGTTAAGCAAGTGCAAGTTTTGAGAATAACTGACCGTCTATTTCCATATCTGCATTTGTACTTAGGTAAAGTCAATGTATTATGACAAGATAAACGGGAATAAAATAGGATAAAATTTACAGCTAAGAAAGAAAGATACGAGAAAACATTACTGAGGATATCGAGGATTGAAATCGTTTAGAGGTGACATGCGTCCGTTGGGAAATCGGATTACGTCGAGGAGGGTATCCCATAGTGATAAATCTACAAGTTTTCAATGCCACCCACGGGAAAGTTGGGAAACCACACTTTGATCTTCGACTACTGAGCACGAATGTCTTGGCTATTCTTGATGCCCACATCCGAACACCTACGTACATATATGTACGCAGTCAGATCTAATCAGATGATTTGGTTACATCAAATCAAAGGAGAGGAGACGCGTTGGGATAACAGCCGATGAATGCACTATCAGGAGAAAGTTGCTTGCATGTGTGTAAGAGAACTAGCTTGTCACGGAAGTGAATGAAGCTTAACGAGTACGTCATTTGTGTGTATGCCCACATGCCTGTGTGTACATGTATGCACGGTACAGATCCATAAAACCAAATCACAGATACGACTACGTTTGTTGCACATTCCTGTGACAGACTATCATAAGACAGCCAATGAGGAAAAGGATAATCGCATCATATCAGGAAGGTGATTCCGACGTTTACGACAGCCACATCGAGCTCTCCACATTGACTGCCTCAAGTGAGAAACAAGATTTGAGAAGTCAACGCAGAGGTTAGAGATGGATGAAGAAAAGCTCACGAAGTAGGTCTATGTACGAATTGATTCAGTCCAAACTAATAATTGGACATTCATAATCCCAGATTATAGGTCGTGGAACCATCTGCAAAAATTTGAACAGGCGGACTGGATGGGTGGGAAGCGGGATTGCTGGGATGGCGCGAGCGTCACTGGATCGGGTTCACGGAAAGTTAAGAGAAGCGGTCTACGTAAAGGTAGTCGACCAACTACAGTGAATTTACTGGAACGCAATGCAGCTTGACGACCTATAATGTAGTGTTCGTTTTTCATTTCTAATAGGTAAATACGAAAAGAATTCATTCAATGTTTTGTGCAGACAGACATCGAATGAAGGGAGATGACTTGTTGAAATGAAGGAAAATTAGTAGAATGGAAGCGTTGAGGTTCGGAAAAAGGAACGTGCTCATCAGGAGAACAGACAAATCTGAAAAACTATACTTGTACGCCTTTATGATTACTGAATTCTTATGTAGAGGGTAAGTTGAACTGATGTGTAAGAGCCTGTTCCAGTTGCTTGAATGCTTCCGGATCACCTGAGACACGTTTGAACTTTACGCCATAGCGGGATTTCGGCTTCCCCAAACGACACACTTCCATTTCCCATTTCAAATGTGCGACATTTTGTGGATCGGAATTAATCAGACGATCCTCGTCTTCCTCACCCCCACCAACAGCGGCCGACAATGCTGTAGAAGTTCCACCCGTGACAGTCGCGTTTGTGGAATCGGGGAGACCGGATTGTCGAGGTAACTGTGGATTTGGTTGGTTAGCGGTTGTACAAGAAAGACAAAACTCGTTCCGATGCACATAAGAAATGCCGTTCTGATTCAACACACGAACGATTTCATTGAGTAAGGTTTCGGGATCCCGACCAATTACACGGAGTCGATATACAAAATGCAAGCGTCGTGGTTTTGAAGGTTTACGAGGACTGGATACGGCAGTGACGCCACCGCCGACAAGGTCTGAATCCGTTCCAGGCACGCGACGTCGACCCAGACTGCCCGTGAGGACTGAGGAGAAGCGACCACTACGATTTTCTTGTAGACCTGAACCAAAAAAAATGATTTACATAGGTATACACACATGATAAATGAGGGTGAACGAAGAGTCGACTGGTGCAAAGAAGCTGGTAAATAATTCGGTAAAAGAAAGGCAATAAATGTGAAAAGAGAGTGAGTAGCATACCAAAACAATTATACAACCACAGCTCGTGTTCCGTTGTGGTATCAATCATCGCTGACACATTTGAGCACATCAGTATGGTTTTTCCGTCCCTTACAGCTCCGGTAATTGAAGGAGCTCATGACACAACAAATAGAAACTTCGATTCCACAGGTACAATGTTTAGATCAAGTCACATCAAAATGTGGCTTCACTTACCCCGAAGGATGTCTCCAGAAATGTGTTTGCGAAATTTCAACACAGTCCTACACGCTACCACGAGCACAAAGTACAGACATGTAGCAGACTTTTTCATGGTATCCTCAGTAATGACTGTGACAAGTGACAGTCATGCACGCAACCACAAAACTTCTGATTTTGGCAACGAAATTTTAAGAACAGTGAAATGTGTTTAGCCCATCTTTATCCCAAGTAAGAAATTGATTTTCTTGTTATTGGACTGCCACACAGGTCGTAGAAAAGGGCTCCACCAAAACGAAACTCCTGTGCAGAAAAAAAATGAGTACGGTCGGAGGTAGACCCTTCAGATCACAGGGCCGTTACTTTCCCTAAGCTCCCCTAGGAACGCTACCAGAAAACCATGCAGCTCAAACAACCTCTGATGCTGTTCGCAACTAAGGGCGAAACCAAATGAGGACGGCCGACACTCCTCATAAGATTAGCTGATAGACCGTCACGAAGAAATGGGTGAACCCTGACTTCACACTAATCAATGCGTAGCGCAAGAAATGCAGAGTACTGTGCTCACAGACATCTGTCGTTGAGAGGCATAATGGCCACCCTGGATGACTTAGCTTCATCGAAAAGGCTTATGAATTGAGCAGCAGGTTATGAGAACCTACTGTTTTGTAAGTTAGACCTTTTGGTCCATCGTCGTGTTGCGGAAGAACTGCAATGTACGGCAAACTAAATAACACACCTTTCTTTTCTTCACGTTCATTGTCTCCTCCGTGATTATGATGATATGACATTCTTATCTTCCATCTTTCACTTTTCTTATCAATTAAATAATAGTATACATTACTCTCAAGAAGAGGGCCGCGACCTTCGGGTCCAGATTCCACGACCTTACTCATTCAAAAATAAGTATGTACTAGTAGAACCGATAAATCATCTAATCGCTTCCAACGGGCACGAGTGAAAAAGTTGAAATCGCATTTTCACTACTGATGGTGTCACCGATAGCTGAAAGTAGGTGGCATTCACTCGAAAACATGTCACGCCCACGGCACCCGTCAGTGATGAACCAACCCAAAGAGAGATTGTGGTTGACTGACGGGACAAGCGAAGGTGAGTGAAATATAGATCAAGAATTAACTGTTTTTATGCGTATGCATGTGGCTGGCAACAGATTCTTAATGAAGCTAACGTGTGGGGTCTTTCCGAACTTGGCAATATAAAGGCCTGAGCCTATCGAATGTGGCCACAATCATCTGAGACTTGGTAGCTCATCTCATCTCGTAAGTCTACGAGAAGATCCGGTGGGCCAAAAGGTAATGGCTGTTTGAAAACTAAACAGCCGGTGATCACGTGCACCAGTTTGTGGTCGGTTTGTCTATCTCCGTCAACGACGGGGCGGGAAAGTACCACCTGTGACTTAGGGTCAGTGCACACTAACAGATGGTGAAGTAACTGGTACATACAGATTAAGTGAATTTTTGGTGCGTGTACGTACCAGAGTTGCTGGCTTACACTTGGATGTGTTTCCTATTCGATCTCTAATGCGTTAGCCGGTCCCATTCTGCATTCATTGGAATGATCCACTACTGACGCGTTGTGTGGGACTGCGAGCGATTTCACCGTTGTCGTAAGGATTACTAACAATTTTCAGCTACCAACGACACCTTCAGTAGTGAAGATGAGATTTCGACTTTTTACTCGTGTCAATCGAAAGTGATTCGGCGGTGCGGTATGATCATCAATTGCGAAACACAAAGTGGTCATGTTTTGAAAGATATATATATATATATATATATATATATATATATATATATATATATATATATATATATATATATATATATATATGGTCCGTCTACAAATTTGCGCGAAATATACAATATAACACACTGAAGGTTGCTTTCTCTACTGGGTATAAAATTGAACCTACTTAAATAAACGAGACGTTTTCTAGGCCTTAGTATTGTTGAGTTTAGCATTTAGATTGCAAGACCTCAAAAAAACACTAAACTGAAGTACATATCACCAGTGGAAATAGTCAGTGCACTGTCAGTCCTCTGCGGTGACCTAGCGTTATAGATACCGCAACATGAAGTTCCGAATCCCTATTCATATTAAGCGTGAGTACCAGTGATGCTTATAATCTAAGATCGCTATCTTGATTTCACTACAATGGTGGAAACATGATGCTTCTCTTTTGAGAACACAAGACTCAGAGAGTAACGAACAGCACCAACAAAGTTACTTATCAATATTCTTCCGACCTTAGTGTGTTATTTACTCATAATTCTTTTTGTCTTTTACAAACAGGAATTCAGAGTATTTCGCAGAAAAATTATAATTATTAGCAGTCTTCCATTTCTCGCTAACGATTTCCTTGCGATTGAATCTGCCAGTCAACATACTGAATGATGCCTAGCCGAAGACTACGAAATCGCAGCCAAGTCTTTACACACCGGCTTATCTGTTTGTCATCTTAACCCATCAACTCGACCTGGATTTCAGCACAGAAGGTAAGAAACTCATTTTTATTACATGCTCAACTCATGAACAGCCATGAATCATAGCTAGTAAAAGAGGAAAACCGGCAACCATAACCCTGAAACCTGTAGGGAAATGTAACCATACAAGGTCTCACTGGGCTAGGTGTGGGAAAGCCGGGCAGAAGCTAATCGCCGACAACCACAAAGGAGACCGGCAGAGTTGAGTTTGAAATCACTGGTACTTTAGATGTGGCAGACGGTCAATTCATTTGACCACTGCCGGTCTGTGCCCTATTCGGGTTGGGTACTGATTAGGAAAAGAAAGAAAGAAAGAAATCTGGTGGATAGTATTTTCTTCACATCATTTTACAGCTTCAGTACCTATTGTATTTTTTAAAATCTCGTCCCATGTTTGTCAGTGTCTGACGGAAATGTAAGCACACGCTGCTTCCGAAATTCCACTATATACATACGGACGTTGTACTCTCCCTAACGCAAAGTAGACTCAAACAGTGATGACTTTCCCATTTAGCGCATTCACTGCCCGTCTCGACTGGGACGCAGGCAGCCCGTGGAATACATAATATTGGTCGATTCTAACGATACCTGCTGTTAGGGATGAAGAACGCGCCATTGGTGATTGAAATAATCATAAAATTTCAGAAACTGGGATTTGCAAAGCACCCTGACGGACAGTGCATCCATTATGTGGGAAAGTAAGTGACTGTAGGAAGTCCAAGATCTCCCAAACCGTTTTTTTGTCTTGATCGAAGATTTCGATTATGGGAAAAACAAATTAATTTTCAATGCCAAGAAGTTAGTAGTCACCTAACACCGCGTGGATGTTTACAACGAGTGTAGTGAGGACAATGCCACAACATAAAAATAAAATAGGCTAATATCACCGTTAGTCATCGGTAAGGTGAACAAAAAAGCAACGCAAACATGTTGCTAATCCACCACAAAAAACATTTCACAACACGAAACAAGGAGAACAGGTTAGAAATGAAAAATCTTGAGTCCAGAACAATGCGCTGTTAATTCCGAAGAATATCGTTAATTCAAGGAGAAAGCAGTTGGCTTTCTAAGGCAGCTGAAAAGTCAAGCCCGAAAGACAGTCAAACTAACAAAACATACGCAACACATTAACAAACTAAAATAGCCTGCTTCCAGTGTGGCGCTTGCTTTGGAGAACGACACAGGAATTCTCTCGTTATTGACATGGTCATAACATTGTCGATCACTTGGTGTTAGGATAGTGAGGCCCAAAGGCGGTAGTTTATTCGTGTGATTCACCTGAGACCGCCATGTTTCCAAATCACAGTGTACACCAAATCTCCAACTGAAAGAAATACCTCCTTCGTAAATGAGAGCGCTGTAACTGATGCCCGCTCCCTCTGGTGGGATGCAGAACTCCAAATAACCAAGATGATCCGATGCAGCTAAGGTTTCCTGCGTAAGAAGATTCAGTGTAGGACTAGTCCAGTCTAGGGATAATAATCTGACAGAACTAACAATGCGTAATAGGAAGCTGCCTTTCACAGCCACTGCATGATTCGTATCACATGTAAAAGACGGGGATACTGTATTTTATTTTAAAAACTTCAGTGATACAATAAAGCGAAACCGAAACTGAAAATCAGTTTACCATCGGAAGACATTTCACAACGACAGCCTTTATGACTGGTAACTGTATAGATGACCGATGAACATGCGTAACCGTGCAACGGGACTTTCAGAGAGAACCTTGTCAGACAATGAAACTAGACCAAAAGAGATAGAACACCTAGAAGCTAATCAGAAATTCACATATGCAAGTAAATATCATAATTTCATCGGCTAAACTACAAGCTCTGGAGATTCTAAACTTAAACGAGTGCAAACAGTTTCTTCTCGCAATATTCTAACTAGCCTTACTTAATCGCCAACTGACGGGAGTAGAAGAAATAAGAACAAGCGAACAGTGACTACACCGGTTACAAGTGACTAAGTCGTTGTAAAGATCCGTGCGTTGAATACGCTGTGATCATGCGGGGACAATAATCACCGATCGGAATCTGTAATCCCAGCAACAATCCGGGAATTGCTTACGGGGAATGAACGGCTCGTTCTCCCTCGCGGTTAGCGTGTTGTCGTCTGCACTCTCGCCCTGATAGCCGTTCCGTGCATCTGTGCCGCTTGAGTGTGATTCCGGATCGTGATTGGCAGATGTGACGGCAATGGTTGCGTGCTTGCTAGAAGTTGCGGATGACTTGGGTCTGCGTTGTCTTTGACGATCAGTCCACGGGTCGACTGGATGAGGATGATGCGAACTGATCAGATCTCCGGTCGACCCGTTGCGAGATGAGTCTGTAGCCAGGCGGACCCCAGTTTGAGTGTCGCTGATATCCGACAGCGGACCAGCAGCATATACAGCCGGATGATCTGATCCCAATCCAGTGTCCATCTCATCGTGTTGCTTGACTTCGTCTGCTCGACCGTGCGTATAGCTACACATACATACATACGTACATACATACACACACGAACGAAGATATATTCACGAGTACGGATTAAGATAGCAGATCGAACAGACACGCACCAGATAGACAGAAAGAAGCAGGACGGGTGGGTGAACAAGCAGAAATGTATGTGAGAGAAAAATAAGCCAACACGAATTACGACAAAATGTATCCCTCATAAAGGTATGGATTAGTAACACGGCAAGCAATGAGCAAAGCGATGCAAATATCAAGAAAGTCTGCGTAATCTTAAAAAAGGTTATCACGTCTCAAAACATACTACTTCTTTAATTCTTCACAATATGTCAAAGTGACCAGCAGTTGACTTCATTGGTTCGCTGAATTTCACAATGATATTCAACTGCAAAATGGGCAAAGTTACGGTTCGACCCAATCCAACCGTGGTCTTCACAGAACCAGACGATAACAAATGGAGTTTGCTGATAACTAATCAACACGAAACCTGAGTGCATTAGAGAAGAAGATGAATCATCAGAAGTTTTCGATGATTATACGACCACATTCGCCGGTACAGCAGCCTGTGGCAATCAGGTCAGACGGATTGTACGCTTAACCGTGAGCAATAAAAGAACTGCGATCTGTCCATTGTTTGGCATTCCAAATGGTTTTGGTTTCGTAATGTAAGCAACTCACCACAGAATTATTTTATTATACTGTGATCAAGTACGGCGGGCAGCAAACACCAACCAATTGGCTAGGCCGCCGAAAATCCAAGGTCTTCATAGTTTACGGATACTGAACAGGCTACTACCAAAGTGTCAGTAGTCAAACAAGTTCTGGTATTTTCACCCTCGTGTCCAGCATGTGCATGAGAAAGCGGAGTGCATCAGGCGTGCGAAAAACAAGCGATAGCAGTGTTTGCGATCGCCTTCTACGAAGCAACATAACTCACCGAGGACGTCGAAATCTGCATTGTATTAGAGAGTTAGTACGGAGTATCACAGTAAGGTCCACTGGACATGAAGACACACGATGCAGGTCGAGAATTAGGTGCTGACAAAAACCAGGTGGTATATTGCATGCCACAAAGGATGATGTATTTTGTTCTACTGCTGTCGACAGTAGAAAGAGCATCAATAATTTATTTGCAAATTGGGACTACTAATGGTGCGGTTTGAATCGTGAAATAGCAAAGAAAACCACAATGTTTCACAAGCGAATGGTGAAAACCAGAGCGAGATGCATGTGGTGTCGGCATCGAGGAATCATCTCGATGTGAGGAGTAAAACGATTTCATTGAAATATAGAGTTCAACCATGAAAACTTTTACTCCGGCGGGGAATCGAACCCATGAAACCATTACTCTATATGACTGCTGAAAATAGGAACAACGGAAAGCTAGGAAACCGCTTATCATACCAAGGTTTTTTGCACAGTTATTGTTTCAGAGCGACCGCCGATCATATTCAACCGACTCGCCGTCACCATTATCACCATTCAAACCACCACCATTATCTACATAATCCGAATCATCCAGACCTTCATCATCAGAGGCACTATCACCACCATCATCACTTTAACATCCTAATTATCCCAACGTCATCATCCGAAGAATTATTATCACCATTAGGAAAACACAAGTTGGCGAACAAGCTCGTTTTCAGCGATTCGTACTCATGCGATTAAAACACTATATATATTTGGAAAATTTTTCTTTAGGAAGGATTAGATTAGTCAGATAAAAAAAGTGGGTGGGGAAGTGATTTGTAGTGTTACATGCGTAACCTGAATATACAAGAACGCGTTGTGTTAATTGTTTTGTTGTCCAGGGTTCGCAGTGGGACGGGGGCTGGGTCAGAGGAATTGGAGCGCAACCACAAATTGTTTTGGAGAGCATAGTGGAGGATTGTGAAGACTTAATTGTTCCAGTGCCCTACCATGCAGGATGGTGTTCACAGATGCGTTCAGAAAAGCGCCTAATAGTGCGGCCAATTTACATTGTCCCACACGAACATGAGGATGAATAGATTCAAAACGGGGCTGTAAAAATTAGGAACCTTGTCTTTCAGCCGCAATGACATTACGGGGCGGGATTCGAACAAGATTCGAAGCTCGGCTGCGTAAAATGTTTCACCGTTAGCACTAGTCAGTCGTCGCCGTGCTATCTCTGCTAGCAGAGACATGCATACTGGCTTTCTCTCCACCGTCGACTTCCCAGAAACTTCCTTTTATGTCTCCAATATCTTATCCGTTTATCTACTTGGAAAACCATTTTCAGTAGATACTCTTCTTACCGTCTGCAGTTCAGCTTCAAGAGGATCTTCATTAACGAAGCAATGTCATCAGCATCTACTTCATCAACCTCATCGGCAACGACTTCACAATTATCCAGTTTGCACTAAACGCCACCATCATTCAAGTCGTCATCATCATCACCAACATCCTATTATTAATAATAATAATCATAATCGTCGTCGTCGTCATTACGATCAAAATGATCATCGCAATTAACATCAGCACCCAAATCATCAACTATAGCCATCAGAATCAACATCGTCATTGTCATCTCCATCATCCTCTCCTTTATCATCGTTTTTCTATTATTATCAATTAGCGGCACGACAATGTCCATCATTCTCAGGAAGGGTCCGCGGTCAACGTCGAGTTGTCGAGTCGGAGAGCTGAGTGGCAGTGGGAGGATTCGAACCGGTAGCCTTCATATCCAAACGTCACGACCTTATACACTTGACCACTACCGGTCACCATCAATATCATCATTACTGTTAACTTCATGCGAATCCACGTCATCAGCAACATCAAGATTACCATTGTCACCAATAATGTAGAAGAAGAAATGACCGCTGCTGACAATCTATTCGTTAACTCACTACGAGTTCCTTTCCACCCAGTCGCGTTAAAACCCTTCTACATGATTGTGCTTGGAGTGTTTGTCTCCGAATCCCGACCAGTAGTAGACGCACGGGTCAATAGAGTTCATAAGTCGAAAAACAGTATAAGCAAAAATAAAAGGAATGAAATAACGCGCAACCAAATATCCTCCTGTCTCCAAGTTACGCACATATTTTGTGCCAGCAGGGTGGTGAGCTGACTAAGGTATAGAAGGACGCGCGAAGATAGTTGGAGCAGAGTCGCAGCACAGTGTCTGTGTGTCTGCATGTCAATATGAATGTGTTTGTGTATGTGATCACTGGACAGATGTCAGACATCCTGGAATGGGCTCGGTGCGTGTGTGTACGCGTATGTTTGTGACTCCAGATAATAATGTGGGCGTCGTTGTGTGAGAGCAGTTTGTTGATTTCTTTAAAAAGTGAGTAGTATCTTTTTAGACAAAACCCTATTCCGTCTGCATGATGAGGCAAACCAACTTGGGTTAATCGTGGAAGAGGCCAGAGTGAGACAGCCAAAACGGGAACCGATAGGTCATCTGATCTCATAAATGATTAACACTTGTCTCTAAAACACAAGTTAATACATAACCCGGGAACGGTTAGGTTCCAATTTCAAGTATGCGAAGTACTTTCAGAATTCAGTACCTCGAGAAGTTCAACACACAGGAAAATCCACCACCGATTGTCTAACCTCGAATGGGTTTCATCGATCAAGCTAGAAAACACGAACGATTACAAAGAGCTGTGAACAGCGTAAGCTCTTAAAATAGTCAATTAGAGTAGATATGAAGCAACAATTAAATGATTGTTTGAAATATGCTTGTTTAAGTTTATCTTGTACTGGAAGATCGTTATATTTTTTCGCTCTCTGGACAGATGGCAGCCTGCCAGCTCACTGGCCCAACTAGCTAAGTCGGCTTTTCACTCAACCAAAATGCACCATTGTTTCAGACGGCACTGGTCTGGCGAACCTTGGTCTGTCCATTGTTTTTTGTACTTCTTCACGGAAATCCGTTCTTATGAGAAAACAATGAAGATTATTATCGATCGCAGCCGTTCAGGAAAAGATTGATCTTCAGGTTAAACTAAAGAGGGTAGTTGATTTTTCCAGTGCTTTGGCATGTAAAACTTTCCACTGAAATTTATTAGTTGCAGGGAGCCATATTTAGATCGTAAACGACACATTGTTTAAATTAAGATAAGTCACTCCTGAACGGATTTCAGTCAGATCTTGCCGTGAAGTATTGGGTAAACGATGTATTAAGTCATAAAGAGTGAAGAGATTAAAGAATGTTTTGATAACCATAAAGAGTAGAATAATCTCGGGATATAGAGAAAATTTCAAAAACTTTTTCCCCAATGGATACTAGCTGTGCTAATTGGTAGGCTGTTAGTGATTACAATTTCAACCGTGTAGATTCTTCATTTATCGCTTTCTTTATGATCTGCAAAGACAAGTTCGTTCGGACTTCAATGAGAGAGAAGGGGAAGGAAACTGCTAGTTGGCTTGCTTTACAATTAACAGCTGATCATATGAAACTGATAATCCCGATCTAATTAGCACTCCATAGAATTGACAATGAATTATGATATTGAATGAGATCATTCGGACAGCATATGGTTTTTAAAAGTAGATTTAGTACATCTTAATTGGCTGGTGGCAAAACTAGATTTGCTTATTCACACTCTTGCGACTGGACCTGAGAAGACCAATGAAAAGAAATCTAAATGAATCGGATTGAGAATAAACAATTATCTTAGGTTGACGAGAATGCCAAAATTCGACGTTCTAGAAAAGAAAAAAGTGTTACCGTTCATTGTATTCGACATTCCAGACTAAGGTTCATGCATTAGATGTGAATATATTAGAAGCCAAATTACTGAGTCCAGAGATGTTGACAAATAGAAGATAGATTTCATAAGCAGCGGAAAAAGTGAACATAAAAACGAAGTACACAGAACATAACGCCAAATTACTGCACAACGGGAAAGCATCGAATCAAACGGAAAGTGTCTTCACCGGTGATCGCAAGGTTAGACATGAGAATTTCGGCGACGACCAAATGAGAACGGTCTAACTCCCAATTATCAGCGGTGCGAACGGCAAATAGTGACATAGACATTTAACACACTCACTTCCTAGACAAACGAGAGGTTATGCGCCGGAAGAATTGTCCTGGTTTGTTCACACTGGATTGGTACGGTTTGGCAGAGGTAAGCGTGGGCATTATATCAGTTGATGGATTTGAAACATTAGGGCCAGGAGTTGATGCGGGGGCGGTTGCACTAGCGATTATTGATGGTTCTGCAGATGAATTTCGATCAACGCTTGGTGCGACGGCAGGCGGCGCCTCATTTGTCCGAGACTTTTCTGTCGGACCAGCTACTCGTAAACGCATGGACCATTGGGTCATGGGATCTCGAGTTGCAGAGTTTGGAGTGGTTGCAGAAGTGACCGCTGGGATTATTGCAGCTGGGAGTTTCATTCGGGAAGAGTTTCGATAATCCTGCCCTGAACTAGAAGAATTATTACCAACAATAGCCAAAACCTCGCTGGGTAGAGTAAACTCCTCAGTTTTCTTCGGAGTCTGGGGTGTATTGGTCCGTTTGTGTGTGACATCTGAATCGAGCGTATTGGCAGACGAGTCGTTCAGTGTGTCGGCTCGACTCATGGTCGATGCAGATGATACGGAATCTGCATTGTCAGCAACGGTCTTCGTATCTGATATGGGTAATAATTGTGGCCCACCGGCCTGTTTGGTAGCTGGAAAACCAATTCGACGAGCGGATGGGGCGGCAACAGTTGAGCGTTCCGGGCAATTTCGGGCAAATTGATGCCGTGTCTCGGGGTTGAGCATATCTATGACATTGAGCTGAAAGTTGGAATCAACATGGACGACCGGCGACTGATCAACATTTGGGGCTGCTGTAGGCGCCGCGGCCGTTCGAACAGGAGATCCAGAATCCTTTGTGCGTGGACGATGACACGAAAACGTTCTGCACCGAAAAATGGTGTATGAGGGAAGAAAGCAGAAATGACGTGACCAAAATGCGGAACTCAAATTACTGAATCCCGGAAGCCTACGGTTAGCGCACTTCTAATCAAATGGAAGCAAAAACAATTAGAGAAAACTAGAGCCACGATATGTACAGTTAGGGCGAGCAGAAAGAGAAATAGAGCAGTTAGGTGAGGGAAATAAGTGTTTTCCGTTTGCGTTTCCTTAAATAGTTCTAATTAAAGGAGCGAAAGCACAAAAGAAAGCAGAATCACACGGGTTGCGGAAAGTTCATTATCGTCGCCGTCGAGCGATAAACAGCATGGCAAACCTCACTAACCGCTAACTTCTCCCCTAGGTGGCATGTTTCTATCGAAATAGTGAATATGCAAACGCAACAGGGATTGAACCCACACAAGTAGGGGTAGGGCACTGCGGTATACTGCACACGACCTTTCAACTTTGGTGAAATATCAGACCGATGTCACAGATTATTCAGTCTAGCAAAAGTCGTCCAATCCTTCGATATAACAGTGTTTATCTCTACTGCCGAGATACCATCGTTCAACATGCAGCTGCCAAGGTAAGTGGAACGATCCACAGTCATTTATTCTTCTCCATCCAGTATCATGTTCGGGGATAAATCATTTTACAAGTTGAATGTGCAAATTACATACCGAACTGAGCTGCAGACTTCGAGAGTCTGTCTGGTGCACGTTGTGCATGGTCCGCAGACTCTAACAGGCACACGACGTTATCGGCGTAAACTACATCACAGCTTTTCACCATTTCCCAGTTCGATTCAACCATCTTGGAGACCTCCTAAAGCATCTTTCATCACCTCGTCCTGATGAAATTGAACAGGAATGGAGAGATGGGACACCCTTGTCGAACGCCGCTAGTCGTTTCGAATGAACTTAACTTTCGAATGAACTTAATGACCGTATGCCTTCACGCGACCAAAGGTATGCACGTGCAATGCTCGCAACAGGTCCACGAACGACGCTGGCATACCACTCCCGGAGAGAGCACTGAATAGCACTGCCCGATCCACTGACTGGAACTCACCTTTAAAGTCCAGAAGGACCACGATCGTTAGGTGGCGTTGCGTGTGGCGCGTTTCTAATAAGTGCCGGAGTGAATATTTGGTTGATGCAAGCTCGATATGGACGAAATCCGACCCGCTGTTTGCGGATATTACTCTCGCGAACCGGTGTCAAACGGTGAACTATTATCGAAGTTAAGACCTTAGAACCTGTCGAAATGAATCTAATCCCACGATCATTGGTTCGATGACTCCGTGTGCCCTTCTTGAAGATGGTCACAATCAATGAATCACCCACGATAACGAAATATGTTCCCCTTTCCAAATATCACGAAGCAAGGTGGTAAGAGCGTTTTATAGTTTCGCCATCGAATTTGAAAAGAACTGGGGAAGTTCGTCGCGACCGACCGCATTACCCTGTTCAGCAGTCGGACATATGACCCTACTTCCACTTCCGTTGAGGGGTCAAGAGACCTCCCGAGGATTCGTAGCTGCAGACGTCGGCTAAATACGTTAGCGTGAGGCCAGCTAAAATGCTCCTGGGAGTGTTTAGCCCAACGGTCCAGCCTTTGCCTTTTGTCATGAATAAGTACTACATTCCTCTCGCACACGATTTCACTAACCGCAACTCGCCGTCCAGCAGTGTCGCACATAAGCTGAAACAGTCTTGGAATGTTACCTGAATCGTTTGCTATTTTCATTTCTTCAGCTACCTCAACCCACCAGTCTTCAAGACCTTTATTAAGGCTTGTCGTTACCTGGTGCTGTAGATTTCGTCGCAGCTTATTCATCCCCTTACTCCTGGGGATTTGGCTTATTTTTTCATTAGGCTCAGCGACTCTAACGAGATCCAGTGTTTCTGATGGACTTTTAATTTAGGACCACAGACGAAATCCGCTGTCAAATGCATCGCCTGACTGATTTGATTCCACTGCTCGTCGGACTTCGCAGCTCGTACGGCAAAAAGCCGAATCAGACCGACGTTCTACGGTCAACTGAGTTTGTGTTCTGCGTCAATGGCCGTTGAACTGCAGCAAAAATCGCATCAAATCTAACGCATGGTACGAATTGACGTACACGGACCGGTACGATCCACGGTTTTGGACAGAACCGCGCCAACGGTAGCTTACCGCAATATGGTCAATTTGACTTAGACTACCCGTCGAGATGGAGCACCATGCCGCAGTGCGAAACGAACTGTGTCGGAAATTCGTGTTAGGTAGATATAAACGATTGTTTGCATGCACACTCTGAATGGCTGCGCTACAATTCTGTCACCGCTATTTCGTTTGACTCTTGTCGGATATTTGGTTCGATTATCTTTTCGTTCGCCGCTACAATAGATCAGAATTGCTGTTGTTTAAAAACCGTATTGTTTCTCAACGTGGAATGGGATCACGCATTGCTACACCTCAAAGATCTTATCTATCTAAAAGAGGCATTTGTGCTGGTTGGCAGCTCTCAATTGCACTCTTCCGGCCAAGATATCCATTCCAGCATTATTGAGTACCAAAATCCGCTATCTGTTTACGAAAATGTCCGAGCTGTCCCTCGCGTTTAAATCACCGATCCATGTTCACACGTGTGGTATCTGCATACAGGAGTCGTGGCTGAACCCGGATATCGCTGATTCACTCGTGTCGATAGACTACTCATGACTACATCGGCAGGACAGAGTTTCGAACAAGAAGACTGGAGGCAGTGTGGCAACACACATAAACTAACGGTTTGGCAAGTCCGAAATTGTTTATACATGCCCGCTCAACGGAAGTGACTGTCTCGTGACACTGTCATCCTGGATTTTTCCGACATACCAGTACAATCATAACGAACCTATATATTACCCATTTCAGCTTGCAACACAATATCATATCTTTTTTCAACTCTTTTCTAGTATTTATCGTTCCGGTTCTTGAAGACAGATTGCATATTATTGTGGGTGATTTCAATCATGCATCTACCCTACCAATGACTGTGTTTGATTTGACTGATCTCTGCGTTTCTCCAACCAGAGGCGTTTCCATTTTAGGTAGTTATTACCAACAACTCTGATTTATTTCCCCTGAAACCATGTGCTCCAATTTCAAGTAGTGATCATTGACCGCTTTTATTAAGGCCTAAAATATACACTAGGTCAGCTTTCCATTTCTTCAACAAACCAAATCAAATCCGAGTTCGCCTCACAAAATTGCCTTATTCTTCTTCAGAAATCCCTTTCACTCGTATCTACCTGTTTCTCTTTTGAACCCCAGTTCAGTGAAAATGTCAAAACTTTTCACAGACATGGCCAACGCAATCTTTCACATTTGTTGACTCTTAGAAATAGAAATGGCTGTAACTCCACCCAGAAACTGAAATCTGTAGGAAGACGCAAGGAGCACTTCTACAAATCCCGCAATAACTCCAGTGCGCGGTAAATTTCCAACCCAATAAAAGCTGAAATCTAACGCATCGCCACTACATTGGCCAGCCAACTCCTGCGTGGTAACAACAACCGATTCCTGTGGCGAGGCATTCGACTGTTGTGTGGGAAGAAAAAGAGACGTAAAATGTTCTGCCGATGTCGATAGCACCAATCATGCCTTCATCCATCCTTCCACTTATGTCCCAGTCATATTTGGACAGGGTGACCATGACAGTTACAAGTTTTTCCAGGGAAGAGGTGTTCGACCTTCTCTGAATCGCAAAAATTACCACAGCGGTTGGTCCTGAGAGTCTGTCCTGGGCTCTTTCAAGGCAAAATTCTGCGACTCTGACAGGTGCATTCAATTATCTGATTAACTCATCATTAAGCTCGTCTTCTATCCCTGACTGCTGGAGACCCATCACTATTATTCCCATCCCTAAATCTAGCACTTATACTGCTTTAGTAAAACGTTTTCGCCCCATCGCCTTAACATCTTCCGATCTTAAACTGACGGAGCGTGCTATACTTAAGCGCCCGCGTTCTTCTATGTATCATCCTGACGACTCTTTTCAGTTTGCCTATAAATCTAACTGGTCCACTTTGGACGCTGTTGCCTCCTTCATTCACCACATTTTTAAGTCCTTAAACCAACCGATGAAATCTGTGCGTTGCGCCTTTCTAGGCTATTCGTCAGCGTTTGACTCGGTCCCACGGTCTCTTCTACCTCACAAACGGAAAATATTTGGTTGTCCCAGACCTATATAAGCATGGCTGTCTGACTGCTTTACTAACCGATCCCAGTGCAGACGAATGGACGGCAAAACTTCGAAACTGTGCTTCAGGGTGCCGCTCGTTTACCTTTTCTCTTCTCTACTTACATCAGCAACTTATCAGCTACCTCTCCCTGTCATCTGTCTAAGTATGCTGATGAAGTTGCCCTCTCTCTTGCCGTTTCGAACAACGACGATTTTCAAAGTTTATGATTTCTCTGCACGAGCTGGTTTCAATCTTCAAATGTCTGTTCTCTCTGTCTCTCGCGATCAGCCTACCCAGCCGATACGTCTCCCATCAACTCAAAAACACTTAGCAGGGTTGTTTCTGTGAAATATCTAGGAGTTACTATTGACAAAAATCTGAAGTAGACATTTCTACCTGTGTAAAGAATCGCCGACGGTTGTCATTTCAAACCAGGAAGCTTCGACACTATAAGGTGAAACAAAGCACCATCTACCGATTTGTAAACCCAAATGTTCTTCCAATCCTTATTTACTGTTTTCCCGTTATTTCTCCAGGTTTACTTGAAAGATCCAAAATTCCTCCCCGGGGGCTAACAATCATTACCAATAACTAAGTTGTCCTTCAATCTACGTGATCAGCACTTATCAGCATGTGAGAAATTTGCTCACAAAATTCTTTCAGATCCTACGCATCTGCCGCACAATGATCTTTCAAAGTGCCGCTTTCATAATTCTACACGACCCGCTTTTTGTTCCATACCCTCTAGAATCAACATCTATAGGAACTCCACTGTCCCATATTTAGCACGCATTTTGACAAACCGTGACCGTGGTTTAGCCGAATTCCTGAGCAACCTATCATAATGTGCTCAGATTATTCCCCGATGAGTCTTTTTCACATTTTTACAAGATGACGAGTGAAGATATTTTTTCTATTTTATTTTGTACCCTCAGGTTTTTTGACCGAAATGCGACATTATGCTTTGTACGGAAAAGTTTACACAGTACAATACAATTTAGTTGGAGAACCTTGTCCCTGGATAGGCGCAGCGCCCACCTAAACAAACTTACAATGCTCCAAGTTTTTCAACGAGTGCATTAAAATCACTTGCTACCATTACACTGTCAGAGCGTTTGCTCTAGTGAACATGAGGCTTGAGAAAATGTGGGTGAAAAGAATAAAAACCACTGACTGCACTACTTGGCTATGAACCGTTGTGACTATCGGGGCTGTTATTGGTGGGGACATTATGGGTAGGCAGAGGGAGCAAAGAGATTTGGTTAGAGGCAGAAGAGATAAGTTGAATAAAGGAGAGGGCACGGTTTGATACATTCAACTAGAAAACTCTCTATACCTTATCAGTCATTTTATCATAAACTAAGATGATAACTGTATCGAGTTCTCAAGGGTAACAACATTAACGAACCATTTGCAAATTTTATCTAATTATGATCATTCGTTTATTGCTTTTTCAACATCGCTTTACGTTTAATGAACGAATGTCATGCAGCACTTCAGGATGGAAGCCAGGATTAACCTTAGGCCGCCAAATAGGAAAATTCACGAATGTGATCAAACGTGACCGCAGGAGTATCATATTCGGAAGTCAAAATATTGGCCTCTGATAGAAAAAATGCGTGGGCTTTATTTGAGGAATCTCTCTTAAGTTAGCGAGATTACTCGAGTGCACCAAAAAGATTACTGTTTGAGTTCCAAAAAAAATCAGCGTATTTGGCATTAACAGCCACAGACGAGAGTCCGAATAGTGAAATGCGGAAGCAACTTGTGTTGAGACAAAAGAATGTATGGAATCACTGCAGTTGACCGACGCTTTCGGATTTGTTTTTAAAATATACAATTCATATCGATCGAGAGACATTTAGGAAAACAACGGTCGTCAAGGCAAAATGTCAACGACTATCAAAGATCAAAAACTATACACAGCAAAACAAACAGGAATGAGATTTTCATACTTCTTAAGTGCTCACATATACGTGCGAATAAAAATGTTCAATACAGCTCAGTTTTATTAATAAAGAAAGAAAATCGTAAAATCAAACCAAAATTACAGAGAACCAAAAACAACGAATGCGGCATTCAGCCATACCACCTAAGCTCACCGACCATCGCATTTGAATGCCTCTTGGATCTTAACCCAGAAATCTAACTTAACCTCCTCAAAACAGTCTGCTTGTTAAGCTTCCCATAGGCTTTGGACATCTCTTGGATGGATCACTTTGACCCATTTTCTAACAGTCGCCTGTCTCGAAGAACGTTGGGCATCGGGAGGATTAATCTGCAGACAAGCGTGACAAATGTTAGAATTACCTTTTGCTTGCACAAATTCAGTACTCCTTCTAGGACTATAAATGAGACTGACATATGTAAAACAAAACGCTGAGAAACAAATTCAGATTATCCTATCACATAACTGAAGCATGCGAAACATGAAACGGGAATGTGTAAACGTTTCTGAGACTCTGTGCCAGTAAGCAAAATCAATAAGGATGACCAGGAAACCTGGAGCAACACACCGATAACGGTGGAGCATTGTCTAGCTATAAAGTTGCCGATGATGGTAACTTTTACGATTACGAACATCCAATTCGCTTGATCATCAACGCTCTTAATGGATCACATCACAATCGCATACCACAGATTTCAGTTCATAATTTTGACTTGACGCCAAGATCTGCCGCTAAATTAAACACGGGCAACAGCACTTCTATGATTATCAAAGATGAACTGCGCGATTATCCTACATGAGGAATCATTTCTGTGGAAACTCGGAACCTGTTGGATCTGCCCCAAACTGAACCTCGCTCAAACAGAAGAGATGGGCGAAGTGGATACGTTTTATCGGTTGGACAGCTACGTCACACCAACGACCGTATATCCCAAGAAGTATTTGCGCGTTCAGAAAGTACTGTTTGAGTTTATCAACTTGGGCATTTTCGATTTCGGTGAGACATCAATTAGAGATCAGCCATGCGAAACGGTTCCGAAAAATAGCCGTTGGGGACAGAAGACTGCCAGCACCTACGTAATATTGATCGGTTACGATAGGTAGCTAATAATAGTAAATCAAAGATTGGACGTAATGTATTGGGACACGAAGAAAAGTCGATGGAACAGGAAACAAATTTGAATGAGTAAAAGCGATTCCAACGCGTATCACGTATGTCCACAGATAAGTCCTGTCGATGCTCAAACGTTCTTCGAGACAGGCGACTGTTAGAAAATGGGTCAAAGTGATCCATCCAAGAGATGTCCAAAGCCTATGGGAAGCTTAACAAGCAGGCTGTTTTGAGGAGGTAAGTTAGATTTCTGGGTTAAGATCCAAGAGGCATTCAAATGCGATGGTCGGTGAGCTTAGGTGGTGTGGCTGAATGCCGCATTCGTTGTTTTTGCTTTGCTATAGTTCTGATTTGACCTTATGATTTTCTTTCTTTTTTATGACTTGTTTGAAGCACGAGCTTGATGGACAGGCGTACACCATAGTCACTAAAACCCAATAAACCGCGGACAGGGAACCGGGGACCGTGACCCCGAAACTTCCAGCGGCATAGAACCACATAAAGTCCTACTAGATCAAGAGTGCAGCGAAGTGACCGGCAGATCCGGGATTCGAACTTCTGACCGTTTCAGTGACAGAATTTCAATTCACTTGACCATCTCCGTTAAGTAATCGTGCTCCGGGGCCGACAACCGAGCACAAGTGTAAGGTTAACGATTACACAATCTGGAACTTACAATAGCTCACACAGGAAATCATATGACAGGAATATATGGACGACGTTAATCTACTGAGGAAAGAAAGTTGCAGGTTCTTCTCGATGGTCTAGATGACTGTTATCTTCAGAGCACAGATAGATTATGGTGGGAAAATTTTCTGAGTAACTCAGAGATTAGATGTAAGGTACCGGATCTTAGGGTCCACTTCTAAGAACACACACTGACTATGAATGGGTTGAGGTGGTTGGAATGTTTAGCACATGTCCACAGAACGTCTGCCTCGTTGTAGGTAGGTCTACCAGACAAGTAGTGGTTGAAGAATGGGTCGAGGTGTGTAGTCGATGACATGAGAAAAACACGAAAACTCTAACCAGTGGACAGGCTCGGGTAGGCGCAGCTAAACTATCGGCTTAGAATCCACGGGGTCTTCCTCAAACGTTGATTGGAAACCACAGGTGTTGTGGTTCGGTGCCGCAGACAATGACGTTCTGGTATTCAAAATCTGTCCTCTTCTGTTTATTTGTTGTTATCGATCTTCCAACAGTCCCTGTTTTCCCCCTTTTGAGAAGATGGTGCTATGTAGTAAGAACGAAAACTAGGTCAATGGCTGCAAAAATCGAAACTGAACTGTTTATCCGCGAGAATTTCTAAAATTAGACAGTTCTTATCGAACACGAACAGTAGTTTATCAAGTGAGTGATGAGTTACTGTAAAAGTGACTGTTTAATAAACTGAGCGAGTGAACTAATTGGGGCCTCTAAAGACACGGTTGAAGATCTCATGGGTCACTTTAACCAGTCTGGAAGCCAAATCGAACTTTTACGATCGTCATTTTTCATACGATCGAAACGTTGGGCAAAGGACTAAACGATCAGACAAATACAGTATTCTTTCGAAAGGCGCACATATCTGTGAACATGGGAAGTAAAAGCGGAATCACAAAATGATGGGAATAGATTCAGGGGCTCCAGATAAAGATACTCGTCTATTCAAGCCGGAAAGATCAAAGATCGCGAATACGGCTACAGATAAGCAATTCAAACAGTAAAGTTTAGTGGTTATTATGAGAGATCTAGTGAAGCGAAGTGGACAGCAAGAGCGGAACAGAGTGCAGGGTGAAAATAGCAACATCGTACTGCCATTTGGACACTAGCCAGGTGCAATGAGAATTGGAAACACGCGTGACTTCCCACTAGCCTAACTCGGAAATCAACAATGGAAAGGGAATGTGTGATAAACATGGACTGGGTTGATGTGTGATTGATTATGTGGGTGCTGTTGAATGAATGGGTGTGAGATAAATTACATCAACAATAACAAAGAAAGAAAACACTACCTGCGTAGCCATCCGACAAATCTGAAACGCAATTAACGTATGGGGATAGGGTAACAGAGGAAAACGACAGAGGAAAACGACAGAAAAAAAAACGAAAAATCACCCCAAAACATTTGCCAATCGCTTTGTGATGTGCTGTATCTGTGTCACGATGGGATATTTCAAAGTGAAAAAAAACAAACTGTGAAAGTAAGCTGACATGAGAAATTAGTAAGATTCGATAGTTTATCCAGGGTCGAAGCGAAGCTACCTAATATTATTATCAATCCTATCATTACTACTGTTTTCTACGTAACGAGCCTGGTCTTCCTATAGTCCGTTAGGAATTAAGTAGCTATTAAAAACAAGTGAGAACTAGCAGCCTATCAATGTTCTCCGACATACCGCGTGTGGATGCTTACTTGGAGTTGAGTTTGTAGGATCAAACCGAAAAGTGAGTAGAAAAAAAACTCATGACCATTATGGTAATCCACAAGATACATAAAAGAACAGGTTTTTGTGTCCCACATATGTCACCCAAAGAGGGTAGGTGCTCCTGTGACTGCAGTTGTGAAATCTTAGCAGCTTACTTTCACAACAATCTGCAACACCTAAAGTAAGATATCAGACTGTTTATCAATGCGTCGTGCTCTGGGATTCTAGAGCTATTGTGCAGGCTTTTCTGGTCGTTACTACTTGAGATTCTAGCGGGGTGCTTAAACTCAATCATACTATTAGACGTACGTTCGATAGACAGACATAAGGGACCAAAAAAGGAATGAGTGCAGCTAGCAGGACGATCTAGGATAACTGCAAAGAACGAAAGAATTAACTCAACAAAACGTTCAGAGCCTGCTAGTAGCGTAATGGCTAAGGCGTTTGACACAAGATTGTTCGTCCTGGGTTCGCGACCCAGTTCGGGAGCGGTGGATGTGCACTGATGGTGATTTCTTGTAGGGATGAAACAGCTGCACAATGCTTTCATGGTTTCTTAATGTTGAATTGAGCAATGGTATCACATCATGTCTGGAGCAAAGCATTTTGGAGATGGAACGTCAACGATTAGATGATAACGAAGGAAAGATGAAGACGGGGAAAACATACAGGAGGAATAAATAATTTTGACTGGTGTTGAAATTTCAGTTGCTTAACAATGTGAATTATAGATAACTGTGACTCTCAAATTAGGAAGAATGGTAGAAGTTTTCTATCGATCTATGATGTCAGCGGGGCTTGAAAAAATGATATTCTTAAAGCGTTGTCAGGATAAATATCAACAGAAAACAATCGGTTTCAAATCAAGTCTCTCGGTGTAAGGTTTGGTTTTCATAGGGATGAGGTTCATGCTCTCCGTCAATGTGGTGGTAATGACTATGGAGTGTGTCACACCGAACGGTGATGTACGTTTTAACCTAACATTCATAGAAAAGGGACATCAAACCGAAGTTATATACAAACACGCATCCAGCAACCACATCATGTTAAGTATGGTCGAATTCCATAAGTGTGTCATCTTCCAGAGGCTATCTAATTAATTCACGACCGAGGAGAACGGCAACATTCGACAATGAAACATGGAGCCATTCTTCGTAATTTCAATAAACTCACGGATTTTTCCGCTGATAAGGAGTGGCCAGAGTGGTGACCACAGGAGCAGGGAGAGGTGCCGTGTTCGAATGTTCCGGAACAGCTGTGACCTTTAGGTTATCGGATTCCAAGTTTAGCAGTTCGGTCGACGCATCTCTGGGAAGCACCACAGAATCCTCATCGGCAGCAGTGGTTGAATTAGTGACTAAAGCAGTTGGTTCCGCCAGCGTTGAACTGTCCGCGTTGGAAACTAAATGACTATGTGCAGAAGTGATAAAGAAGAAATCAGAGGGAAATGTCAAACACAAAATGCGCATTTTCAAACAATTTTATGGGACTGTCAAACGCATTGACGGCACTTAGATGTGCTAATAAATTAATGACAAATTTACGGGAAAAACTGCGTGAAGGATAAACTAAATGGGGTACCATCGAATGGTGAGGTGTTAAAGTCACTTTGAAAATAAAAGGTAAATCTGGTTAAATTTATGAAAATTCAACAACTGCGAAGTCATAATGTGAACTGATTCCTCCAGGGGTAATCATAGATTATTAATAAAAGAAATCATAGGGGTGAACCTCCAGCAATCACCTAGATCCAAACGGCGACAAATTTTTGAATGTATCACAATTGGCAATTTCCCTTGTTAATATTGTGAAGGTTGTAGTACATGAGAGGTAAAAAAAACAAACCGACAGAAATTTTAAAATCATCTAGAAAGTTCTCATTGCATTTACTTGTAGATTGTGATAAAGTCAACTAAACGAGTGACCCTGGTTTTCAACGTAAACTTGTCTAGATATGAAAAGCGATATCCCAACATAGTACGAAAGTTTCGTAATCTTGTTCGGAAGAGTTTTAGAATCTACGGTAATTTATATTCATAATTGCTATCAATTATGTTTGTCCGACGGAAGTAACTGTTTCATCCAATATTCTAGCCGAGATTAAGCCTATATATTTGAGAGATGAAGTCAAGTACTTATCAATAGGGATAATTTACGTTCATTGAGGTCTAACAACTGTTGTTGATCATGAACGGCGTAATTTTCGTCTAGGAGGGATGTTGAGTTGCACCAAAGTTGATCTTGTGCCAAGGTTGTTTAAGCGTGGTACTCTAATTGGCTACAATTTAATCGTAAAAAAATAATGAGCTATAAGTAGTGTAATCTTTTGGTGTCACATGAAGGGAATGGTGAAGTGAACAAAAAAACCACGCTCAATTTATTTTTTGTGCGCAGCGTTTTGAACTAAACATTAAATGAGGAAAATATGTTAAACGGATGTTTCATACGCAGAAAATCAACCAATCTCAAATCTAAGCATAAGGCTAATAGTACCCGTAATAAAATTTTACGGAAGAAACCCTTTACTTAAATCCCGAACTGGATCATTTTCACTAGTTCCTGCATCCTACTATAGAAAAGGAGGAAGAATATTTCAATGATTCAGGTGCCAGCAGATATAAAACATGGGTTGATCGCACAATACGGCAAAGACTATAATTACTCAGCGGGGAAGTTGTAGAAGTTGAACGCGTTTATTTGACGACCCGATAGTTTTGTTGACGAGAACGCAGCAAGTAATGACATGTGGGACGCTAAGAAAATGACACTTGAAACCCGAAGTTCCCCGAAAATGTTGCCCCACTTTTATATCAGTCAAAATTGATCACGCTTGCAAGAATGAAATGAAGGAATCCTTCTCGACGAATCAATATATACATATATGCATTACAAAACTGGGAATCGGAAGGGTAAAACAAAATAAAGTATAAAAAACAAACAATAGGACGTAAGGGGAGGTGGGAGGTAAAGTAGACTCATTCGATATTTCTTTGACCATCTTGTTAGCTTGCTGGACCGGTTCTCTCAACACCATTGACAAGGAAGGCGGAGAACATCAAGAGCGACCAACAATGAGGCTCAACTTGTCACATCCACGACGACTAAGACTGAAACTCTCCTATTGTCAGTCAACCGTTGCGGTAACGAACATTTCATAAACTTACTTTATCTTTTGTCACGTTTGACTCATCGTGATGTCCCAATCAACGATTCTAGGTTTGACTTAGAAGAACAAGTGTAGCGGTTTGTGAGATTATCGAGTGATTTTAGAAGACGGTCAATTGTACTTATGACAGAAACGATCTCGTTGGTAATATATTTCATTTGCCGGATTACACTAGTCAATGCTCTCGGACAACTCTAAAAGCATGACATATTTCAATTTGTGCATCACTCCACACTAAAGGCGTGATAACATTGGATAAACAATCTACATCAACTGCGTTTGAATGCGCAATAATGGAATGAACCGACTAATTTATCAAAACCCCGTTCGACTGTGAGTGTATCAAGAAAACTAACGGGCTTTGTAAAATGTTATGAGCAAGAAAAAGATTATTTAATAAAAACGTAGTGGAAAGTCAGTAATTAAGCGACGTTTCGATTACCGTGGGAAATCTTTTTTTAGGACTGTTTATATCCGCTAGTAACTGACAGATTCCTACGCACTCGTTCGGGTAAATTATCAAGCTCGTTCGTAAAGATGATTTTACAGGAACAAAAGACCATCACTCTTATCAATATAAAATCGCTTTGTTTGCAACAGCTTTTTTCCAATTTTGGTTCAGCCCTAGAGATTACGTGCGATGAATTACGGGTATGCCCACATGAAATTAGGACGTTGATAGGAAGAAGAGTGACGAGCAAAGAAGCAAACAATAAAGTGGACGAGCCTTAAGTAATCAAACATCAGATACACCATTTTGTTTTCATGAATAGATACGAAAGGATTATCAAGTAAACCGGACTGAAATGATATTGCGATATGGGAAAGTTTGCGCCTAGCTCTGGAATTCAATGACAAAAGCGATAACATGGCGTGAGAATGAGGTGAACCTAAACTCAGAATATGGGAATGCTCAAAAAGGAGAGATGGAGAAATTAAAACATAGTGTGCGCGTGCGAATTAATGAATAAACCCGAACACAAAAGAACATTCGCTCGCAAAACGCAACTTTCGTCAATAGAACATCAATGGCATCACGGGAATATATTGTAATAGAGCAGTTTCGATTATATCAGGCTGCACCTAACCGAACTAAATTCGTTTTCTAATGGAGACTCAGGGCGGGACTGCACGCTGCCAGGCGTGCCCCTGGATTGGAGATGAAGAAACGGACACCGATTGTCGTGGTTAACCGTGAATAAGAGCAGCCCAAATTCACTAAACAAGCGGCCGCGGAAAGCAGCAGTAGTGCTGAGCGCGCGGTGGGTTTTTGTATGCAAGCGTTTCCCATAAAAATATCACAAATCCGTTGATAGGACAGTGGTGCGGTGAGTGTAGCCCGCTAACTGAAAAAGGGCATTACCTCTAGTCGTGTTCCACTGACGGGAAAGGTTTGCCAGAAGAGGCGCATGAAGGCATCAGACAGTTATCGACTCGTCTTGGACAACACCGCTGCTTTGTGGGTCGCATTTGATTGCGCAAAGGATAGAGATGCACTCTCGAATAAACAGGCCTACTCTGGACTGAGCGATCGAGTAGCATAACAGTCCACAGAGGACCTACGGGCAAAGACGGATACTCAAAGATGTGGGAGAGCTGGCGTATGCGGTAAACTGGATCCAAACGTCACTTTCTTCTCTTTCTCTTGCACTGTCTTCGTTTTTTCGCCAAAGTCCAAGTGGATTAGTTACATAACAACGAAAATGAAAATACTGTTTGCAAGTTTTCTGATAGAGGTTGTTTTTATAATGCGAAACTAGTTACACATAGAGAGGAAAACCTAATGCGCCTGCTTCAATGATATGAACTTCAATTGGACGCATAACACGCGTGTCACAGGTACTGAGATGCTTTAAGTTAAGAGGAACAGTAATTCAGTCGACAAGCAAACAACAGAATTTTGCTCATGGCCTGGGATCATTATGGGCTCCGAGTAACTTTGCGATTCGGAATGACGTAGTTTCTGGTGCGAACGTTTGAAAAGTGAAACGAAATACGTTACCACAAACAGTGCTGAACCTTCAGGTTGGCTCTGAAATTTAGCAACGAAATTCTGCTGTCTATTCCGCATCGGTAGTAAAAGGATGGAATGACGTGCGTTCAAACAGACGTCAAACAAAAGATAGTGGATTCTCTGGTTCCAATGCCGCATGAAATTTCCGAGATTTAAATGGAGGATGATCTAGAGAAGCCCTAGGGATGGAACCGGTATTCATCGGTAATAACATGTTCCAAACAGCCACAGATAAGAAGCCCAAATGGTCTATCGAGGTGCTAAATTGAAATGATCGATCTGTGAAATAAAAACCTGTTTTGTTTGCTTGAACTCTTAGAAGATGATATTTTTTGTGACATTTTCGAGATACTTCCGACTTTAAAAAAACTGAGGGCTTTATGTTCTAGTTTTTACTTGACAATTGCAGCAGTATACAAAAATCGCTGTTATAATCAACTCATCAGTAGAGATAATGCGGAAACCTAAGGTGGCGTTGCAAACATTTTACAGCTGCATGGATGTACAATTTTTTTATACAGTGAGTCGGTTTTCAGTCAGTATTTCGGTTACCGGGGAAAAACATTGAGTGGGCAGGTGTCAATGTATATTTTTATAACAATTCACATGGAGTGTCGATTTTTCGATATATCCCAGACCGATCTCCATTTCCAAAAACGATCTTGGGATGGCCTTTACAGTCAGATACATATAATAGCCACGTAATAAGCACATTCCATAACTGAATATCAGTTTGTGGAAAGCTCCAATATCTCAAAAAATAGAGACTAACCTGATAGCGACAGTATCTGAACCATGCGACACGAGACTAATCTCATCGTACATGGATGAAATGCAAAAACAGATGAACTTACTTTGGGATATTAGAGAATTGAGGTGCACGTGACAATGGGCAGGACTGATCCGGGGGCGAAGTGTCGGAACCAGAGGTACGCATCTTCTTCACCGTGAATGTATTATTTCGCCGGATCCAAGCAGCATCTGTGGCAGATTTGTCGTTATCCAGATGTGCGGCGTTAGTCGTTTCGTTATTCGACACATCCGTCAGTTGAATGCGCGGCAGCCCAGGCGCTCTATGGTGGATCGATGGAACGATGTGACGCGCCGGTTACAGCGGAGGTGGGTAACAGAAAAGACGGATAAACAAAACGAATCAGAGCGATGTAAGTCATCACCTAAAAGTTATCACTTACATTCACTGAGGTGAGTCAAACAGTGACAGATGAGAATATTTTTGTGGTTCACAACGAGTTACATTTGAGGAGGAGGACAATGTCAACCTCCGCTAAACGAGCTAAAAACATCTGATTAATATATTTCATTCTAATCAATTACTAATACCGAGTCTAATCATATTGGCTCGGCTGCAGCCAATAGGAATCAGCAAAATGGGGTGCAACTCGCTACGAAGAACCGCCGGACAAGCAATATGCGCAACATAGGCAAATTGAAATATAAAATACTGACAGTTAAGGTACTGGAATAAGTAATCTAGAAATAATACTCCGGCTTCAGTTACTACTTGGTAGCGCTGTCTGACAAAGAACAGAGTGAAAGAAAGGATGACAAAGCAGAACGAAGTGAAACTGAGTGTGCAAACCACGTACAGGAGAAAATTCCGAATGGAAAAAAGTCAGCGCCAGGAGCACTTGATCACATTGCGATCATCTGTGACAGTCGTATCACCACAGCCCGAGGTGTACCCATAAGAACACAGTCAGGGGACTTTAACAGACGATAAAAACAGAACGGAAATGCTTAGCTATTCGAAATGGGAATTTTGAGCAAGGATAGCTTTGAAGGAATAAGTGTGATTTCTTAAGTTCAGTTATTCACTAACCCAGCAGAGGTGCCCGTTATCTGCCTCATCACAACTTCGCCGAATTTATCCGGCAACTGAGTGAGTGAACGGCGTGAAGCCCAAATCCAAATATTTACAACATCTTAAGCGATTACGTTCATTGGTTGGGATCTTTATATAACACCACACACTAACCACGTCGGCAAATCGACGACCAAAACCTACCTCGGCGAACTGTGTGCACCGGGAGACCATGGGCAACGCATATCCCAAACACATAAACCTGCTTACTCTGGGCGTTTGGTCAAAAGATTGAACTTCGAGTCCCAGTACTCTAAGACTATCCTAAGTATCGCTGACATGATGTTAGAATTGAATATCACCTCAAAGAAATGTATGACTGAGTACTGATAATCTTTCTACATTTTCCGTCCAAAGCAGCCACGGAGCAAACAGATGGGTGAATAAATCCATGCAATAACAATATATGGAGTTCTTTGTTCCCGTGCCCAATCCTTGTGTCGGATACCACATGAGTCTCTTAGATTGCATCCAGTGTCACACTCAAGGATTCATAGAACATTCGAAGCCGAATATTCCACGTGCAATTATTAACGGTTGATCGATGCAATATTGTCATTTCTCACTACCCAGCGTCATCACATGATAAGTGATATCCGAATCCAAGTTCCGAAACTATGATTATTGAATCTTCGTAATAAATAAGTGCCTCTTTAGGATTTTAAAATAAGGCCTTTTTCATAGCACCCGGTGCTGGGATTGAATAAAAATAATACATTGAGATTTAGCAGGGAAATTTCGAACCATACATTTCTGGATTATGAGATAATAAAAACTAAATGAAAACCAATAACTATCTGGCCTGAAGTAAAATTCATATATTCTTCCAAACACTGGATGTGTCATTCCCAAAAGATGGCGGTTACAAACAACTTACACGTTATCCACTGCTGTTTCCCCCGTGCGCGACGAAGTCGGACCAGCACTCGAACTGTTTGGCAAAAATGAAAAGCAAAAGACCGGTTCGTCAAAGCTCGTTCAGAGATCTGTTTTCCTAAGGATCCTTTCGTTGCAACCCAGAGCAATATCCGTGGTGCTGTTGTGGCACGGTGCTCGTGGGAAAAAGTCGCATCATTAGGCAATTTTTGAAACAATAATTGGTGGAATTTGTGAATTTCAAAATACACAGGTGATCCGAGGCGTGCCACCGTTATTTTTAGAAAATTCTAGGCCTCCTGAAAACTCATCATGAATGACCTATCCATTTATTCAATCCCGGTATCCCGATTATGATTTTTAACTACCCTGGCTATATATCGAGCCTCAGTAGCTATGTATCATAATTATTTTCCATTTCATTGATACGATATATAATGACTGCTGTCAATCAGTCAAACAAAGAACAACTAACCGATAGGCAAGTGGAGTTAAATCTTGCTAATGTGAGCGAATTTGTGTACACTTGCAGAGCTTGTCCCGTATCATCGCTGCTGAAGTGTAGCTTTCGATCATCGTTATGCACAGCCTGAATTACATGGCCTTTGGAAAAAAATTTCTTATTCACCAATTCACTTAAGATGCTCAATGTTGATTGGCCATTTGTCACTTATGACACAAATCCACGTTAGCTTTCAGGGTGATTGAAACAACAGGTTTACCACTGGGATTCGACTCTTCAACGAACGTAAACCAAGTTAAAACATGAAAGGTAAACCACACGGTAGAAAGAAATGAAGCAAAAAGAGATTGTGAAGGGATGTTCCATGTAAGGACCAGTTTATTGTTCTTGCTTTTATAGAGAAAAAGACTGTAAGTGCATAGAAAACGTGAACTAAAGAAGCTTTCCACAGTTATACAGACTAAAAGAAAGAAATAGAACATGTGGTGACAAAAATTCGACAGAGGTAATTAACTGCCTAACGTATGACACAATCTTCAAGAAAACGAAGTCAAAAGTGTCGGTGAAAAGCGAAATGGGGAAATATATCCCGAAGACGCAAGTCATTGCAAACTGGACGTTAAAAGTAGGTCGTTGATCAGCTGGATGGGGTTCTGTTGAATCCGATCAGGAAGAGAAATAGATATGGGCGAAGCCCCATCTTACAGCAGTTCAAGCGCAAGGGGGATTGGACGTTTGGACGACACATACTTCAGTGAATAAAAGCCCAGCGCAGGATAGCAGACTAACCTTCGCGGATCAGAAGCAAGCTGAGATAAGAAAGAGGGTCAGTATAATGAAGAACCCATAAACCGGGAGTAAACAAGTGACCGAAGCTTCTGTCAACCAAAAAAAGTCGAATTTCTGAATTCCAGATCCGCTGATCGCCTTGGCGATGGACAATACGTCGTCGCCGCTCGGCTGGTTATCGGGCCTGGCCTTTTTGGGCCTTATGTTGTTCTACGGCCCTCCAATTCCCAGGATCATGGTTGCCCCTCCTTCAACCTCTGTAGCCGGCCCTAGCGGCCATGGGGCATGCCCCATCCACTAGACTTATGCTTGGTGCTTGTATTGAAAAAAAACTAAGCTGAGAAAAATAAACAATGTTTACCAAAATACCATATAATCAATAATGAACGGGAGTAGAACGAACTATGCTTCAAAAATAAAAAAGATTTTGGAGACACTAAGCGCAGCAGGACTGGTGAAGGTCCAAAAGGAACCGTGTCATAATCAGTAACAAACGGTCAAAACCTCCACTGACCGCTGCCTTTCTCGCCATGATAAATAACAATAGTAGGAAGGAATATAAAAGGCAGAGGAGGCATTGACTTAAAAATTAGGAAAATGAATGATCGCTATGATGGGTCTACACCTCTCAAAGGAACTGAGTGTACCGCAACACAATATACAAGTCCCTTCAACTTCAGAGGAGTAACTGGCGAAGAATAAAAGTCCGGCTGATGCAATCTTGTTCTGGGCGAAATCCCGTTCGGAATTCGAGGACTTTCCTCTAGTAAACCGACGTAAGACGTTGCAGCAAGATCGAGGTTAATGCCTTATCAATTATGGAAATTAGACAGATTTCACAACCAATGTGTATTGCCCTGAAGATACGTCCATTAAAGGAATAGCCCCACAGTAACGAATAACGCTCCTGGTTCAAAGTGACGCGGAACAATGTGGTAAATAATCTGATCAAGGCGCATTCGCCCAGTTTAAAACAAAAGGGGAACATCACCTTCTTTAGGAGTCAAAAATTTTCACTTTTGTTGGGACCAGGTGACACTCCTTGAGGATTCGCAGTCAGTGATCTCGAAGTAACCGGATTAGGGCATAGTCAGCTAAACTGCTTGTTGATGGATTCGACCCAACGATCCAATCCTTGAATAGACCCGTCATTTTTATTACGCCTCTCAATGATGGAAAATAACCGTCCACCGGTGTTGCATGTAAGTTTAAACAGTCTCCAACAGGACAACAGTGTCCGTTGAAGTTTGGTCAATGAAACGGCATGTGGGACGTGTTCAAGGTACGAGACTAGAAAATATGCTGACAAAACGATGGCCAAGCCCTATATTGAGGTGTAGTGGAAAAGAGAATATCTCCGTCCAACTCATAATTGGGATGTTTGACCGTTTCGTCCTATTTGTAAGGAATTGCCAGCCGTGCAAATCCATCGTGCCCCGAGAAGAAATACTGCGGTTAGACAGATAAATTCGTGGATTAAACACATCCTTTGCCATCAGCTTGTTTGTCATGCAGGATCAGTGGTCAACAAAGCATTAAGAAAACGAGGAAGCATTGCACAACTTTTGGTAGTTTGTAGTTTTCTCGAATAGTACGGAAAAGTCATCAACCAACCTGGGGTTGACTATATGATGCAAAAGGGTTTGTGGTCTGCAAAATCCGGTAACGGATAAGAGTGACACTGTGTTGTGTTAATGTTAGACAAATCGTTTAGAGCTAACCCATTTAGCTTAGCTGCTATGATACTGGAATCATGACCGATTGTCTCGAGCTTCCATGCCGACTCGAGGGCGATTGACAAGCGATGCGGCTGATTCGTAAGAAGCCTGAACCAGCTTATACCGTGCTACCATTGATTTTTACTCGTCAGTTGGGTGCTCATTCTACATGATGAGATAACTGAAATTTGCATTAAATCGTTTGCGATTGAGAAATATCCAGCAACAAAACTTGGCATGACCATTTGCAACGTATTCGCATCTTACAAAGTAGTCGACCACCTACAGATTGGAAGTTTTCTCTGAATAAAATCCATTGAATAAGTTTGTTTCTAAACCGCCCGTAATACTTATGCATCTCGTGGAGCTATGCATCGTACGAGTTAGAGGATGTAAGAACAGCGAGCTGTGAAAATAGAAAAATGGGTAACTTTAAGCAAATCGTTGCAAGCTAGCCCAGATGGTCCAGAGACTAGTATTTTGCCGACTTTGGTGACTATTCATGCAAGGTTCGGGTTCAAGTTGAAGTGCCATTGATACGCAAACTGCATAAATGGAACGACCGCACTGTGGATGTCCCATAACTTGCGATCAGTTGCACTTTGATTCTTCATACGAAACAAACAAACACCCTTCTAGTTAAATTTGAAAAAGTCACATTGTGGTCTTAGCGCTTTTAAGCTCGTTTGTGTCAACGGAATCAGATTGATGTCGATATGAAAGTAAAAAGTGCTATCGATGTCATCTGATGAACAGGGCCGAACCACGATGACACGGGTATGTAGCCTCGACGTCCACAGACATGACTCATTCTGCTGCATGAGAACATTCAATCGGCTACCTCTTCACAAAAGCGCAAAGCTACGTATGCATGACCACGACAGTAGCAAACCGGGTATTTTCATTAAAAGAATGCCTCCTATAAATGACGCCGCGCGTGTGCAAGTGCCGGTAACCGCCTACGCGAACATTACTTGACGGTCATGCGACCAGATCGGATTTGATATAGGTGCAGTGTGAAAAGATGTGCACGCACATCTGGGAGACAAATACAGTCACCATCTGATGCACACATCCACCTGTCTGAATGCGTCGACCACAGGCTGAAATGACACGTGGAACTTCGTGAAACCTGTGTACGAGATCATAAATCCGGATCACTCGATAAGCGCAGGAAGAAAACACGGTTTACCGGTCCGTTTCAAAGTTAAGAGTGAACAACCAATGTCAGTTGAACTGGGGTCTACCACTCACAAAGATCACTTTGTGTAGAAATGTCTGGTAAAACCGACCGGAACGGGGGTGAAATTGATGGTACATATGCGAAACAATCGATTGCCTCCGTAAGGAAAAATGAGGTCGGAAAAGTTCCGAGGTCATACGGCACCATTTTTTGAAAGTACGCATTTGCACCTGGCTGTAGGGGAAAACACCGAAGTCATTACCGCAAAAGCGTGTCGTAGAAAGACGGATACCAGTTTTGACTACGGAATGCGGAATGCAGGATCATGTGAAGTCAGGTGTGGAGGCTGACAGTGAGCCGGACGACAAAGAAGTTCTGTTTCATCAACAACTGGATTGGAAACTGAGACATTTATATCTCGCAAGGTGGACATGAGGCAGGTCTTATAAGTAGACCATTATTGGTTTAACAACTATGTTGAGCACTATGAATATAAAAGCGGATCTTCGGACTTTGGAATTGAAGAAATAAGGCGCACCACTTTTAGGATAAGTTAGATAGGTACACCTAAACTAAGCTCACTGTACTTTTGTTTGTCATATGAGCTATTTATTACTTTCGCCACGACTGCTTTGGAATGACTCTGATTTCCGACTTACAGCGAAATACGACATTGTGCTGAGGGAATGAGGATTCGTCGGTGTGAATATAGATAGCATCAGCAAATGAAGTGTCTAGCCTTTTGATAATAGTTAGTTACTACAATAAACAGCACAAACTTCAAAGCCGAAATAGGAGAAGCTTGACAAGAGCAGCACTGCGAATTGATAGCTCTCTTTCTATTAGATTTTCAAAGCAAGAGAACATGAGAGGGCCAGAAACAATGACTTTGAAATCTGTTTCAGAACCACACATCTCGACGGGCCAGAGGTGATGACGGGTCGCGAGACAGCTAATCGCCATCGGCTCGAGACGGGTCAAACCACGTAGTGTGTTCGACAGCCCTCCGAAAACAAGACGTGATATAAAAATGTGTAGGAGACGATTGTGAAGGTGCACCATGGTACTGCAATACCTGTTCAAAGATGGTTGTCTTGCGATCACGCAAACTACTGCGAGAACTGCAATATGAATTTATAAAAATGCAACGAGAAACTCAAACGCGCTGGACAAAGCAACGTTATGGACACTATTATTCACGGACGTAATGGTTACGGCTCGCTCAAGGACTTAACTTCTCGGGGATCGTTATCCAGCAATTATACTTCCTGGATAATTACAATTCAGCTCTAGCTTATTATTCTGGAAATGTGAAACATAACAAACACTGACTGACCTCTGTTTTAACCAGGATATACCGCTCGGTTTTTTTTCTCCATTGTTTTGGACATCCGCTTTCACAGAACCATTGGTGGCAGTGTTCTCTGCATTCGAATTTTTCGAAGCACCTGAAGGTGCTAAATCGAATTAGAAAAGGAGAGTGTGGAAAAAGAAAAAAAAACGTTAAAAACATCCACATGGTTGTTCTGTACAACTTGGACATAAAACGCTCTGCAAGAAAAAAGAAGCAAGTGCATTTTTCAAAGTTTAACTGCAGAAAGTTTGTAAATAGTAATTTTTCTGTACCCAAATTTCTCAGGAGTGGTTGTAAAACAACAAAGCCTAAAGGGAATCAAAAACTAACGGCAAGAAGATAGACAATTATAAAAGTTAATTGATTAGAATTGTACCAACCGCTGGTCACAATACACGAAAAGCCATCTAGGCGCCTGTGAGCACATACAACCATCATTCTAGCGCCATCCGATAAATGTTTGCACACGGTAGGATGAAGTGCATTATACAAAGCAGTCGGATGATAGCCGTAAAAATTATTGCATTGCAGCTCAATTCATCAAACCATCCTTCTCTCTTAACCCGACTAAGCGTAGTCAATTTGGCGTGATGCAACGGAGTGATTATGAATTACTGGAAAAGAGTTTGTTCATTGCTTGCTACTATTCTCGATGTGTTCTCTCCACGATTATATAACACTTCATTGTAAATCGAATTCACTAGCCGCAAAGTCTTTGGATGTAAGCTAGCAGCCACGACCCGGGCAGGATAAGCGCGCACTTATTTGCTGAACATATAGCCAAGAAAGGTAACTGGGCCAGACAACTTACGTATGATTTGCCGCTTTCCGATATGAAACACCCATAAACGTTCGGCCTACCCTGATTAGGGACTGATAAACAATGGTCAAATTAAAACATGACAAACAGCGGGTAGCAGAACACGTAAAACCTGTGAAAATCAATGATATAACTACCAAATAAGCAACATCACCATCACTATCGTTCAACGTTAAACAGCAAGACATGCTTCTGTGACAGCTGGCGTTTCCCTAGAGCTGTAAGTTGAAAGGTAAAGTTCATGCGAGGAGTGTTCACACATGCAACAGCTTTCGTTATGAGCCAAGACAAACTCACTAGAATCGGTTGTGAGCACACCCAAATTTGGTGCCGATTGCTCGGCGCCCTCCGCGACGGATTTGTGAGACGGAGTGGATTGCTCTGTTTTGGACTCGCGACCAGAGCGCACAAATGAATGTGCCGGTAAGTTCAACTGCGTTTTGGGATCGGCGAGCAGTAAATAAATGGCAGTTACATTGTTGAAGCTCTGCTTTTCCAATTCTTCACGAACTTCTTCCGGTTGGTAGCCCATTTTTTTCATTATTGCTGAGAGACAAAGTGAACAAGGAGGACAGAAACCTCTAAAGGAATGCTGGATGAGCAGCGACAGCGAGCAGTTTTAAAATAGCACAAAAATCAGGAAGCTGGATTCAGTATAACACATCAATTGCAACACAGATGAAAGTGTAAAATAAAGTGGAACTCTATTCGCCTGGATAAAAACAATAGGTAATAGTTCCAGCTGGCGAAAATCACTGCAAATAATGCACGTTAATAATATGACGAATTCCACGACAAAATGTCAACTACCGACGGATGTAGCCCATAGCAACCCTGGTTTGGTCGTCCGAAAATGCAGAAAAAACTGGCATTCTTTGTATACGGGTTAGGACTCCAGCATCTTCAGTCCTGAAATACAATGGGAATTGTGTGACCACGAGGAAAACATTTCGTCCATTATTGATTATCTACTTTCATAGTCCACCGCATTATCCTCATAGGATAACCTAAATAAAACGATCAGTCCTTTTCACCGACTTCAAATGGCAATCAAAGAATATGATATGGTATGATATATATATAGCATAACTTTGAGTAGATATCATTTGCCACTGGTACTGCTCAAGTAACCAATGCTTTGGCGCATCAACTTGAGCGTTGAGTTCAAATCCCACTATCACTGTTCAAATTTTCCACTTGGCAGCGCTGATCTAGTCACGATCCTTCCCTTGAAAATGATAAACCTTGTCGTCTCGAGAAGAAAGAAGGTAAAAAAAGATAAAAGACTATGTTAGGTCTTCCATCCTCCACGTCATCGGAATACATAGTTCGTCGGTGGAATGGATACTATTCAGCTGCTCGTGTCGTAGTAGAGGGTTGATTAAAAGGCCCAATGCAGAGCTTCTAAGAAAAGTTTAACCGATAAAACAGTAGAACAATGCTAAGGTCTAGAAAAGCTTCACTTATTAAGCAATGTGAAGATTGCTCCATTCTCCCTCTCAACGTCATTGGCCATCTATCGAGATCCATGGTTCCTACTGTCGGTTTCATACCACCGGGTTACCCAAAGCGAAGTAGATCGTTCATTTAGGGGACGAACTGACGGTCACGCATTGGGAACCTGCGACTGAGGTTAGACATTCTGATAACTCGGTATACCTCGAAGTGTCAGACCCGTAAGCCGCCAATGGTCGGCTTGGAATCAGGGTTTAGCCATTTCCCTTCGAATGATTTTTAAAGATCGGTCAATCCAGCAGAGGCCGCAGGCAGTCGGCTTCGTCCTAGCACAAGAAGGTTGTGCATAGGGTTTCATCGGCAGAGGTCATTCGATACACTGTCGTTTGGAGGTATTTCAAGAGGTTTTTGGGACGAGTGGTCGATTTGGCGCCTGGGCCCGTACTTCGGATCATACCGGGGCGTTTGGGGGTCACAAAGGCAGGCTTTTAAAATTAAGCACAGATTTTACTATTTTTTTTAAATTTTTTTGGTATTAAGAGATTGAATGTTTTTAAGAAGTAATTCACCATGTGATATCATCGCTCAACTCACCATAAATAAACCATGGAAGCACTGTACAGCTGTTTCATCCTTGTTAGGAATCATCATTTTACTATTTATTGTTTTATCGTTGCTACTTCTATCACTGTCTATTATTGGTACTGGTGTCGCTGTTGTTATTGTTGCCATTATTAATTTTACTGTTCTGATCCAAACACGGTGGCTTTCTCGTAACGGACTGGGTCAGCAAGATGAAGACGAGCAAAGACAACACCGTGAACCGGGATAAAAATCGTATACTATCATTGACTGTGTGGATTGATCACATTATTGGCGTGTGTGCCAAGCGAAAAACATTACCTTGGATGAAGCAGAAAAAAATGGTGCAAACACGAGTATTCACAGCCAGAGAGGGCATTACAAGAAAAGCACGATTCGTAGGCAATTCCGGTTGTGCACCTCGGGCATCAAATTTGATGCATTCACAAGATTGTGTGCATCATTAGTATGCAAACGATTAGACGGGACAACGTTGCGATTGACAGGGGACTTATCACCTACTATTGGTTGAAACAAGATTAGCCTGCCATCGTCCTATCAAGCCATTGGAAAAACTACGATACTAATGAACAGTCGCGAATCGTTGAGTAAACAGTGTCACCGATATGCTGCCTGCAGTAAACTGTATCCACAGTAACACTGAATGAAACGAAGTAACGTTCCTTAAAAATAATGTTTATGTATCCAACTTCATAGTGCACAAGCAAGCAATGTCAGCGGATTTATCTTGGTCCTTGCAACCCCCATCAATGTACTTGTAAACCGAACAGATCCGTTTTTGATACTATCGTTCCATTCTTACATCATCAGATGCGCCGGTGAAATTCGTGTACAGCAATATTTTGGACTTTTATCTGCTCTCAATTCCGTTTGGTGGAATCTATACCTTGAAAAACTAAAAATGTTTGAACACACAAAGCCTGCGTGGGTAAGGCGATATGACTAATACACCGACAAAATTTAGCAAAGTCGACTGGGATGAAAAAACAATCGTTAGTAACTAGTTCACAGGTCTTTCAGAGGTTCTTACTGCCACTTACACAAATAAGCTGACGACATCACTTCCACTTAAACTACATATGAAACCAATGATTACTTCACTCGTTCTAGCAACCGGTCTCAGATTTACGGTTACGCTGAGTTTGCCCTCATAAGCTGGATTTCCATTCGCGGAATAACCCCACTGTATTGAATATAGAAAAAAGCAATGAATACCGCCGTGAGAAAAGTCACCCATGATATCCGGAATATCGGCTTAATATGACCTTTGCCAAAAACGGTTTTGACATGTACATAGCTCCAAACAACATAACGCATCATAATTTAGTTGTTTTAATTCGGAATTCGCTAGAATCCAGGATTTTAAACTCCGTTTTTCCATTGAAATGGTGGAATTAGTGATGGATCAGACAGCAGGTGGCGAACCTGAGGGTAGTATGGGAGGTAAATAAATGAATGTCAGAAATGCACTAGTGTAGACCGGAAATAAACCAATCATACCAAAAACCACAGGAAATCATGGTATGATAGAACTCTTTTGCATGAAAAGTGTAAGCTTAGATTTGTACTAACACGACTCAATCAAAAACGGGAAAAAACTGCCACCAATGATTGTCACATTTGGACTATTAGCAGCTTATGCAAATCTCAAACCCAAGTTTGCTGGTTGGCGATCATCTTTTGTGACCGTTGGGCTCTTGAGATCGAAAAATCTTGCTCTATCGCCGAAATTTTTACGTTGATAGGGAAGCAAAAGAAACAGTCAGTAGGATATCAACTGTGAAATAGAAGAGCTCACCCAGCCGTACTGGATCATTGTAATTCGGAGGAGGTTCGACATACGGTTGCAAAATGTTATCTTCATAGCCTAAATTGAGCCACCGGTCGGTCATGATCGCCTGAAATTATCGGGGAGTCGAGAAGCGATTGCATATATGGATGAAACGGGAAAGAGAATCTTACTGTTGACGTTGGTTCAAATACCGGTGGTGATTCTGATCAATCCAAACACATGTCCGTTATGCTACTAAACATGAAAAAAGAATGCAATCATTTGGCCAAACATGGTCATGACAACGATGTAGGCGTCCATTGTGAAGTTGATTTCTGAAGATTAACATGTTCAGACAGGTCTTCCCAACAGTAAACCAGTGAACTTAGCGTCAACGCAGAAACGGCTTCGCTAACAACCAAGCTAGTGGCTTTATCGAGCAAATGACGGACATTGCAACATTATATTACCGATTTATTTTGAATCCTGACATTCTGGCAGTTGCTCACTTGATTCCCATGTTAAGTTTTCAGCAGCCTATGCAATGAAAAAATTTTCTTGCAATGACTGGAAGAAGAGTCAGATGATAAAATGACAGCAAAATGTAGAAAACCTTGTCAGAATGTCAGCCACTTCTTCATTTGACAGGATAACTGGCCTCGGGCCCAACCTAAAATATTGGTTTATGATAATTAGAAAGTGTGTCAGTCATCGCAGAAAGCTTATACGTGCAAACTGGCTCATGTCGCGTCGATTACCTCGACAAGCACCACGCATGTATCAGTTACCGAACTTTAGTATAGGCCAACCGCCCCTTGGACGATCTGACTTTGAATCTCGCGAGATGTTACATGTTGGTTAGGCGATTATCCTCTTGTTCGCACTGCATGCTTCACTAAGTTCACATTTAATCGGCTCAATGGATGAGTCGATAGAACTGACTCCAGTACCTACGATTTTAACGTGTGGATGATCCACGCGCAGATCCATTTGCGGGCTTACACTTTAGCTGACACACGACGTTTCAATGTTACGTCTTTACACATCTGAACACCTAGTTAGTTCAGTCCATATGAACGGAGTATTTACGTCCTATGTGTAGACAATAGTTACACAATATCACTGAGGAATATGCAATAGTCTTCAATGTAATGTAACATCGGAGACAGTAAAAAGAAAACAGTGCCTGAGCGCCAGTTCAACCACGACCAGATGTCCTGAATTCATGGGTGCACAGAGAAACGAAAAAGTTGGAAAGAACAGATAAGATAAGCAGCACAATAAACCCAGGAAATGTGGCTCACTTTTAATGGCTTCCGTTTGGATGGATTGATCACCAGCAGCTTCCGTAGAAGCAACTCACAATCAGTAGACATATAAAATGGGACGCGATATTTCCCTCGAATCACACAAGACTGTAGTTCCTATTGATCATAACAGAGATCAAAGAGAGAACGCGGTTAACCGCATAGTCATAAGGGAGGGATTTTAATGTCATTACCAGAAATTAAATTCGGCTCAGCTCAGTTTCCATTCTTGGAACCATTAACCTTGCACTAACGTGCGACACTAGAGTATCAACTAATCAAAGGACAGAACCGGGAGTGACTCAGATCTGTGACCATCACATTCGAAAACACTGCAATGTTAACCACTTTGCCATCGCGGAATCGATTTTAGAGATCATACTAGTGACCGATATTCAACACATGGGCATATAACAAGATTATTCAATGTTTATATTGATGGTATCGCAGTACGATTGGAACAAATCTTCATGCATGTGTGTCCTGCACCTGGTGCCGCGTGTGAGCAAGAGAGGACCACCTGGTGAACAATCACTTGCCGTCAAAATTTATCTTAAATGGAACACTGTGACTGGCCCGGAGACAATCAACGCGCACAAACTAGCAGCAAGCCAGCGTTGGAATCACACGATTTAAACCTAATTCCATTTATCATGGTTTAGAAACAAGTATAATCTAAACAAAAAACATTAGCCACATATGCACATGACTTCGTAGACAGTATTCAATCAGCGTGCCTAGGGTATCGTCATCGACAACAGAAGTCAAGCATATCGATTCACTCATTGCGCGAGTATACAAGTTGCGGACTGAGGAAAAAATAAACCGCAAAAAGTCCGAAGAAGATAGTGAATTAAAACAAAATTATTGAAACCAAGAACATTTGAGAATGGAGTTGGTACCCTCCTTGTTTATACAAGCTGAGTCATAATAAACAAGAAATTATTGTCCTGTCCGGGGAATGAGTGCAGACGACAAATGCGAGGAAATGACTACTTCAGAGCGGACAGATTTTCCTTACTGATGACCGAAATCAAGATAAACAAACATCAGTGAAGCAAAGACAAAAAATTAACCACAGCATTAACAACACCTGTTTTCATACAGCACAAAGCACACATACACATACACACAAAGACACGTGCACATGCTCCCTAGTATCACATAGAGATCAAAATTGGACAGAGCGATAATAAAACGAATACGAGCGGACGATGTAGACAATAAATGCCGTTTTTCGTTGACAAAACCCATCTGCTGATGCAATCCCAAGTTGTTACTCTTGCATACACGCATGTCCACGTGTTACAAAGTTCATGTTTGGCTGCCTAAAACTTCCAACAGGGTATAAAGGCAGTATTAAAGTTCTTTACTGACAAATCGGTTCAATATTCATGCTAACACATAGTGACAAGAATTGGTTTTAGAGAAAATACCAATCTGGTGGTCAGCGAAACCGATCGGAATGCGCGACTAATCACACGAAACGTTCATATAGAATGAAATGTTATCCAGATACATATTTGGACGTCAGCCAAATGGTGTCCACGTCATACTTAACTCAGACGCTAAATATCCAGGACAGTGAAACCATAAAATAAAATTACAGGATAAGTAGTTTTTTAGTTTTCTTCAATCGGGAATAGAATAAGTTCTACCAAACCCGAGTAGAATAAGTTCACTTATTACCTTGTTGGCATGTGAACGAAAATGGCTTGAAAGGCAAATCTTAGGGAAATAATTGACCGGCGATGGCTAAGTTGATTAAGCATCTGTGTCACCAAAGCGTTAGGGACTCGAATCGAAGATCCGCCGATCAATTTGGCGGTAGACGGTAACTCACTGTTGCCGGGCTCGTTACCAAGCCTGACCTTATGCGATTCCATGCCACTTTAAACTTCAGGGTTACGCCTGCCGGTTCACTTCTCCCCTCCTCGTGTAGAGGACCCGAGTGGCTACAGGACATGCCCCATCCGCTACAATCACACTTCAAGCACGTCGGAGAAAAATTTTGTTCATCCGTTGTTCCCACAATAATACTTTCGCAAAACAATATGAAAAAAATTATAACTTTTTTGTTAGGTTAGACTGAAACCAGTTAGATTTTCTAACATGGTTTTACATAAGCGTACTAAAATCGACATGGGCCATGATATCTAAAGCTCAATAAGCTGTTAACGATAACCAGTTATCGTACTAGCTAAGGTTTTACTGATGACGAAACCTTATAAAGTTCCAAGAATTCTGACAATACAGCGATTGATTCGGACTGCACTATGATTTTCGTTCAATTTGCCAGGTAAGATAGATGATCGCGAGGAATGAAAATCATCCCATTTCCGCACTCATGTTCACACTACTCATCGCAGTATCGTTTTATATCCTTTTGAAATCTTAATCTCCGTATACACAACAACGTCCAATGGGAGAAGTGAGGCGATCTAGAATAGTAGCTCTAAAAATTTACTTCATATGGTCGTGAGGACAATGAAATTAGAGGTTCTATTCCTCAACAGACGACAACAATTATTTTATAACAAAAATGGCTCCTTTGATACCTTAATGTCAAAAAATAACATTCTGAGGAAAGCTACTGTGTGCCCCAGCGGTTTAAAAGCGTAAACTGATCTAAGTGACAACCACTTCGATTTGATCGGATTCTAAAAGCTGACATGAGATAGTTGGTGCTCGAGATTCGTCAAACGTTGGTATTCCTTGGAGCGCACGCACTGCCATTTTGTGAACTCATTAAACTATCGTATGCATGGCCGTATGTGCCCTTGACAAAAAGAGCAAGTTAGCAAACAAGCAGAGAATTCTTCGCAAGACAAATTCCAGCTGAATTCAGAAGCCGTAATTGTTGCATGGAAAAATAATCAGTTTAATCTGGACGACGCCTATCAATGACGCGTCAAAAACAAGCAACACCACGAACAAGTGAAAAGGGATTGCTCTTCAACCAGTTTCAGCGGTTGAAATAATGAGTCAAAATATCCTGGACACTTAGAAATTAATGACACCCAGGACTCAGGTGATGCGAGATTTACCTATCAACGTCAGCACTACCCATACCGAATAACACAAAAACGCACCAAAATCTACTCATCCGTAAATTAGGTTTTACTTAACTATTTACCTCCTCCTTCCATCACTCGCTTTAGGTAACCGAGGGCAAAAATAGGCAATCAACAATTACATGATCCGACAACCTGGACACTGCCAAAAAGACTGAAAAATGAATAACTCCTTCAATTACTAGGTCACGAATGACAAACAGGAACTCCATCAAATGCAATATCGAAAGTTTAACCGAAAAATGATTTGACAAATACTGGAAAATAGCGACGACAAGAAACAACAAGGCCAAATAAACTCACTTTCAAGTGCTGCGCATCGAACGGGAGTGAACCACTGACTAAAGTGTACAAAATCACACCTAATGACCAACAATCCACCTCCGGGCCATAGTACTTCTGACCCTGAAACAATTCCGGTGCCGCATACGGTGGACTGCCGCAAAATGTATCCAACTTATTTTCACCGTCGTAGAAATTGGAGAATCCGAAATCAGCCAATTTGATGTTGAAATCCTTATCTAGAAGAAGGTTCTCGGCCTAAATAACCATCGGTAATTGCAACAATCGAAATGGGAAGAAAAATAACAACAAAGGCAAACATAACTTCTCAAAAAATTGGGATGAAGACATCAACAGATCAATAAAAGATCAATAGAACAAAACTTACGTGAAAACCAATCAGACAAAATATGTGGTTGAAATAAATGCCACAACATAAACTATTGGTTTGAGACTGCTTTTCTTTCTTTAAGCTGGCGGTAAATTAAGCCCCACTTATCAAAGAGTGACCAGAGGTTCGAGAAGATCATATGAGATGGATCATGTACCTGCACAATATGATCACATTGGTCTTTTCTCTACTAAATTACCAAAAAAGGCGGCTTCATTTATTTTCTCTTGATAAACAAAGTTAATTACAAATTAAGGTTTGCAAATGCTCACGACCTGGACCTTGTACCTCTTACTGGAAACATTTGCATATGTGCATAAAGAAATATTGCATAGAGTCCCACACATATATGCTAGTCGCTCGATCCTCCGACTACAGGCCATCAGGACCCACGGTTACTAGATGGTTGCAAAGTGGAAGGGTGTGACCTAGGGGGCGCCGTGGTGAAATTATACTAGAGAATTTGCAGCTTGCTTCACCTCCAAGGAAACCCCTTGAAATTGGTATCCCCAAATGGCCTGGGCGAAATTTCGCCTTAAAACGCTTACCACACGCCATTAAGAACTTACATTGTCTTGGCAATGTAGAATTCCCCCATTAATAAACAACTAGGGCCATGCAAGGGGACTCAATCGTAGATACGACAGACGAAAGGTATGGAATGCATATATATACCATACATTATATATATTATACACATTATATATACACATATATAAAGAATAATTAATGTCGAATGACTGGTTTAATTAAATTCTATAAACAGTCTATGTTGAATCATAAAATTCTTGTTTCCAGATACAGATACACATTCAGTTACGCGATGACTTTCTAGGCTCAGATGATTTTTATTCGCAACCAAGGTCGCGTACATTCAACTATTCCTGATTAAATTCACTTTATACGGAAATCGATGGGTAGCACAAAAATTACACAATACACACAGCATCAGAAAATGTACCGATTATAGTAAATTCAGCAATTTTTGCTACAAGATTCCGAATAGACCTCTATTACATGGGATGCAAATGTCTATAATAACAATACTAATTATCATGATAAAGTTTTTTTACCTCATTCATTCTTCATATGATGAATGCACAATATTTCAGGAAGGCCCGCGTTTACTAATAAACTACCGGATGAGATAACGGAACATTAAAGATTACCGGAGACCAGAGAGGGGAAGCGTTTCTACAGACATTGAGACTAGTATTTCAGGAAACTAGAAAGAAGACAACCGTCCGCTGGTAATTTATTACACAAGTTAATTAATGCACATTATCCTTGGGACTGCGTAGAATCTAAATCACAGTGGCTCTTATACCACAGCCACAACGGTATCAAATCGGTTATCGTAAACGTACTGAGCGCAAATCTGGAAACCGGTGTGCTTCTATATTGGATGATTGAACGGGCAGTGTAAGTTAACCGAATTTCGGGACAAATGCACCTGATCAGGCGTGAATGTCCGCTAGCTGTGTGGCACATGCACAAATCAAATCCGAAATCGGACAACAAAATCTAGAGAAAATTGAAGCTACTTATGGTTGGATTATTGACAGTCCGAGAGCAAATCAGAACAGCTTTGATAACAAGAAAGAAATGGATTTTCTTGAATTCATGATATGGACAACAAAGCGACAGAAATGATAACGCTTGAACACATCTGACCAGGAAACAAACACTTCACTTCTATAGGGAACAGTGCGTTGTTCGAAAATCGATCAAAATTGCTTGTCCAAAAAAACCTGCTGATAACCGTTTCCTGATGAGCCCAAAAAACAACTCGAATTATATAATCCCAAAACAAATTGACTGATAACGGACGGGTATGAACCATTTATTATTGGAATCCTAGGGGGTTTCCTTGGAACTAAACAACAGCGGTCGAGTTCCATGGCTTCCATATGCTGCACAAAAGATAGCAGTGCCACGATTTTCCTAACATGAATGTGAACCATGAAGAGTGTGCACTGTCTTTTTCATTGAAACTAGGTTTTGAATGAGGAGGTCGGCTTCATGTTTCTTCATTTAACAACTCACTACCTTGTTTCGCGATTGTGTACGCTGCTATCTAGTGATTGAATGATCATCGAGCAAAGATAGACCGAATAAATTCGGAATATTTTGCGTTTGTAGTGACAGGCTGATGGCAAACCCATAGACAGTTATCCCAAGGAAATGTGCGGAGTTTTGGAACGGGAGACAGCAATATCCTTCCGCACGACTAATTACCGCGTCGAACCAACTAGAGTGTTACATGATTCAATGCCACCCAAAATTTCAGCATCGTGGATAGTGAATTATTATTAGTTGACTTTTGAGACTATGAGGAAAGTACCTTGCACATTTTCAAATAAGCAAAAAAGCGAAGAACGATGTGCAAGCACCGTGATATTGTTATTAGCCTGATTAGCATCCGATCGTCGATCACCACGACTTTCCAAGGGGACGAAAAAAGCGGTTCAATATGCTAAGGTGGATGACAGTATTAAATGTGTTCATGTGATTTTCGCATTAAATGGAAAATGAGGCATATCTTCATACAATGGCGAGCGAATGAGAAAAGACGAGAAATAAATGAAACGGGGTGTGGGATAGAGACAGAAGAGCACAACGTTGTAATAGACGCTTGATTATCTCGAACTGAGAACATGAAATCGATAAAAGGTACAACTTATTGGAAGAACTGCACGGCATGTGTGGTGACCATCGATCCATCGAAATTAGATCTATCGTATAAACGCCTTTTCCAAAAAGACCGTTTACAGCACCTGCACTGACTAAATAACATGCCACATTGATGTGCTTGAACGGACGTAAAAGGAATAAACATAAACTAAATTTTTCTTATCGATTTAGCATAAGCATGCAGAAAAAACCGATAAAAACAATTAGTCAAAACTGTAACAGTCGGATAGAGATAATAGTATTGATTTTTTTGAGCATTGGTATTTTCCGATTAGACGTTTGACAAGTCCTAGTTTGGATTGAAACATCACAATAAACGCTAGAGGTCGGTTTACGCTTTCTAATCTCGAAAATATGCCACCTCAGCTGCAGATATTTTTACTCATATAATATATATATATATATATATATATACATTGCAAAGATGTTATGCAGGAATTTTCAATCTGTGTATGAGAATCACGAACCGTATAATCATGACTGAAATAAAACTAATTAACTCAGTGCCGACAAGCACTAGCACAAACTGAGCCACTGATAGACGGAGAGGACGAATGTGAACTTCCGATTCGTTGTGTCAGACTTAATTCCATGGAATGACTTAGTACCAATTATTATACGATAGAATGGTGATATAAAAGGTAATCAGATTTATCCTGTTCCATCAACCACGCAGTGTATGGTTGTTAACCGCAACATTTGGACTAGACAAGATAAGGCGACCATCCATGGGAACATAGAACTAAGATAATCATTAAAAACGACTTTGCGTTCACGAATCGGTGTCAGATGGCGCAGTATTATGGAGGTTAAAACCTTGGCAACTGTCGGAATGGAACTAACCCTCGACTCATTCCCTTTGAGTTTTCACTGAAAGCCAAAATACGACATTGTTTTGTGCAAGTACATTTTGGTCAGACTTTTCCACCGTTGTGGGGATAAAGTCGTCAAATCGACCTAGTCCGAGTGATTTATCGCCCATCGCGATAATGAGTGATATTAACCATTCGCTTTTCTCCCAGCGTTCTGATTGTTTTTTACCATTCCAGTGGCTTAATAATAGTAATTATCAACCGGGATTTTATTTTCTGTTGGGAGGTGTCTTGATTCCTTCACTGTGACCACATGATGTTTCCGTATGTTTAGAATAAACAATTTGCACTGAGCGACCAACTTATTTACTGCTGTTTTTCTTTCTTATCGTGCACGTCGGCGATTGTTGCACTGAAATTCAGACAAAAGTTAACACAAGTAAGAAAATGCTCCCAGTCTATTGAATTGCCTAATTTGAACTTTTCTACAAATGACCGAATTACGCAAGCAGTGAATCGAAAAGTCGATGCGACATGTTTTGCTCTTTATTGTGAAGGATATAATGTTAATAACACAGCGTTGTTGGTAGATGTAATTGGTCAAGGTTTCGACTACCGTGGGTAGTCTTTCGCAAAGCAATCAAATCTTGTAAATCTTGCTTTGCGAAAGCCTACCCACGGTCGTCAAAAGGTTAGCTAATTACAACTACCAACAACGCTGTGTTATTACCATTATATCAGTCACAGTAGTCTACAAACGCTCAGTTTAACAACAACGTTGCACTTGTTTTTGTTGGTTCCTGTGAAACGATTGCCTCGTCTAGCTGGATACACTTTCGGAACTTACCAGGTTAAAGATCCTACAAAATTTTCTCGGGAAATCCTAATCTACAATAAACATTTGTATTCGACATAGTAAAAAATAGTATACAGCTTGATTACATTTGGATAGTTGGATCATTTATCCGAGGGTGTATTTTATTTGCTAAATTGACACTATTGTTCCTCAAGAAGTGATAAATCGACCTTCATGCTGTCTTTTTTATGCTAAGCGTTTTATCCATTCCTCACACCGACGAATTAAAATAACCGATGCGTTTGAGTGAAGGGACTGAAAGTGCCCCTTCTGTGTCGTATCTGACCAAACGTGAGATCTACTGGCAGTGGTCTACGGTGACTATGTTTGCAGTATTACTGCCAGTAGGATTTCATGCATTTTGCCTTTCAGTGAAAACTCAAAGGGAATAAGTCGAGGGTTAGTTCCATTCCGACAGTTGCCAAGGTTTTAATCTCCATAATACTGCGCCATCTGACACCGATTCGTGAACGCAAAGTCCGCAAATAGCAGTTCGGACTTCGACAAGATCGAAGTTGCATCGATCGCATTTTCACATTTCATCAGCTGCTTGAAACGTGTCACACACCGTTGCTCAACAATCGTAGTTTTTCCCGATTTAGAGAGTGCCTTTCACTAAGACGGACGGGCAGTGTAGTTTAGTGCTCTTCACCGGAAAGGTATGTCGTTGAAGTTCGTGAGCCTCCTTTGAGCATTCCATTCACATACTTCTGGTCGTGTAAAGGTTTATGGTGAACTATCAAGTTTATTCGGGACGACGAGAGGTGTCTAACAAGAGTGTCTCATCCCACCATTTTCGTTCAACTACTTCATCGACGAAGTAATAGAGGATGTTTTAGGAGGTCCTCACGATGTATGTATCGAACTGAGAAATGGTGAAATGTTGAGTGATCTATATTACTCGGACGTTTTTGTTCGAAATTTCGGAACATGTGCAATGTGCATTGGATAGATTGCTGAGGACTGTATCTCCATTCGGCATGGGCTTTTCACCTTTAAAGTGTAAAGTGCTATTACGGGACTGGGTGTAAACATCTCCGAGTTTATTGCTGGTTAGGGAGAAACTAACCTTTGTAGAGTATGTGGGTGCACGCCCTTGCATATTCATTCTTTCTATTACAAAGTGTAACAGGGCCTTTTAAGATAACAGTCATTGGGGCTAGCCCCGCCGTTTAGCGCTGATTGATGACGTTGTCGCTTTTTTATGGTTCATTTATCCAGTGGTATTTTTCTTGATGAAAGCATAATGCTACTGCTAGCCTGGTAATCAATTTTTTTCTTTATCGTTTTAGTGCACGTATGCATATGAGTTTTAAGAAGCCACATGACGAATGCCTTATCTTAGTTACTTTTTGCTCCATATCTTTTGGCATTGCATAGTACTGAGCACAAACTTACGGAGAACATTGCAAAGGATATCGATCATTTAATGGATTGCCTAAAATACGTGGCCATTGTGTGGTCAACAAACTGTACTGTTTTTATGACACGTCACTCATGAGGGTAATAGAAAGGGCATGCCCAATGGCCACCGGGTGTTTTGTGCGGGAAGGGGGATGGGGACCGGGATCCGTGACCCGTAAAAATTGGACTGGCATAGAACCTCGTTTGGTTTCATTAGGTCAGGCGTGGTAATGAGGCGGATGACAATGTCTTACCATACCCACTTTAATACGGAAATGCAACTCAATTATTTTGATATTTTCAATTGATGGTTATGTTCGTAAGCCGATGACAATGTGTGACCGTGATGAAGTCAGCGGTCAGTGGACCTTGTTCGGCTTTTTACCGCTTAGCCTATGTGATGATAAGGCACAAAAGAGATATGGTAAAGATTTCATCGGTTGAACATGTCTATCACCTTCATCATCGTCATCATCGTCATCATCGTTCAGCGTTAAACAGCAAGGCAAGCCTCACTGACCGCTGCCTTTCCCCAGAGTTACACGTTTATATAAAAAGAGTAAATATCCAACGGGAACAGGGAGTGGACCTACACAGGCGGGAAAAGATAAGATGCTGCTGCAGCCAACACACGGAACACAGTCTAACTGTACAAACGCATATGCTTTCAAACATTCTGATTCCATAGAAAATGACAGCACGATCGACACTGTTCACGATTCACTGCCATATCCTTCAGTGTCTCCAGCCAGCAAGTCGACGAGTCTTTCGGACCCCAACCACGAAGGCGTGAGACACCTACTTTACCTAACTTCGCTGTACATTTTCTCATCCCACGTTGCCACGTCATCTGTTGGCCTCCACATGGCTTCTTCCATTCCTTAGGAGGAACACAAAATAAAGTACGGTAAGGTAGACGAGTGTTCGTCATGCGCAACACGTGACCCAACCAACGTAGTCTACTGATTTTCATGCGCTGAAACAAGCTATTCTCAGAAGTGGCACCCAATACCAGATTCCTAACCTCAATATTACTCACCCGGTCACTCCATCCAATACTAGCCATGCTACGTAATCATCGGTTGTCGAAAACCTCCAACCGACGAACATCGCCCACACGCATACTCCACGTCTCGCAACCGTACAGCAGAACTGAACACACCGCAGCACAGTACACACGACCTTTCAATTTCAGTGAAATATCAGGCCGACGCC